>JARPMJ010007565.1:0-20000 GCA_033366665.1 Phoxinus dragarum | reverse complement strand
GTTCATGGATGAGGTAAAGTTCTATTGTTATAAATGTTGCGTCTAATGAAATGGTTTTATTTCATAAAAATGAATTAACCGCAAGAAAAGTAAGGTTTAATACTAAATTGGTTATCATAGATGTCACTCTAGGCCTATTTGTCGAACTCATTGTTGTGATAACGCTGCACAGTTTTACGTGTTCTAAACCATTGTTGTAAAAGTGCATTCGAACACACACATCATTTGCCAAAAGACGGATTAATCTTTATGTATAACACATTTATTTACATGGCAATAAACACCAGACGTGATAAACATGTCAATAAACTAAACACAAACCTAAAGCAATAATACTTTCCTTACATAAGCATAACTATTACCGAATGCTACATTTGGAATTTATAAAATTGACCCGTACGTTTATGGGACTTGTGTTTGTCGACAGAACCGGCTGCAGTCGGTGAAGAATAATTGTGTTCATAACGCCTGCGCGACACAAGCTAACGTTTGTTGCTTGATAGACGCTACAACTACAGCCTCCGCATGTGTCCAGGACTCCGCGCAGTACGAGCGGTAACCGAGGGTAACGCGGATATGACGCAATTTTCTCACGATTTAAAAATAGTTGGAAACATTTGGGATATTGTAAGTAATCAACTTAACAAAATATATAACACTGGCCTTGTGATTTGGGGATATTTTATTGCAAAAATGTTACATATTGTACCTTTAATCTACTAGTATTTTCAACTTCTGGCTGCTATTAAGCAAAACTCAACAAGTAAAAGCTGCATTTTGGAAAACGATATCACAATTATTTGAATATGCAATATAGTAGCTGACTGACAAGGATTGTTGATGATGTAATGATGATATGTAAAAATCTATTTCATGTAGCAAATGTATTAAACACATTCAGTATGCAGTAAAAAAAAAAAAAAATAAGGGGTTCAAGCATGTTGCTCTGAAACCCTATTGTTATTGTTAGGATTTTCAATGATCAACATGCCCATACACAGAGTTTACTAAAAAGAAAGGTTTTGTACGACATTATGTTTTATTAACAAGGTTCGGGAGGAACACGTTCTAATGATCAAGCAATCAAGTAACTCCAACCAGCTGTCATCAATCAGTAATCAACAGATCCACTCAATCAGCATGAGTAAAACCTATAAATATTCACAGTCAACTCACCCCTATTCCTCGACAGTTTTCAGCATCCCTCCACCACCCCATCTCCTCACACTTGCATGGCTATCTTCCTAACCAGAGACGGGGGGAGTACTCTGGGTTCGGGCCCAATTTCCGAGCTCGGAGCCTTCCCCCCGGACAGCACGCCAAATACGCATAAACCTTTACTCTCTGATCATTCGTAAGTGTGAACTCGTGAATCACTTTATCAGTTAGTGTTTCCGGTGGCTGGAATTCTGTCAGTCAAAAGTAGTCGATCTCAGAATGCAACGTAACATGAGGAGAGTAAAGATGGAAAGCTCCTAAAGCTTGTTTCAATATAAATTCACGGATAATTTGTTGTTTTGCATCAATATTGACCTTGTATTTGAAAAAGGATCCTCATATAATGATGAAATGATTCAGTGATACAGGGGTGAGTTTCCCGAAAGCATCGTTAGCCAACTATGATCGCAAGTTCCGTCGTTATCAGCATAGTTCAACGATTTGGTGTTTCCCGAAACCATCGTTCCAACGAACGTTCGCAAACAGCATCGCAAACTTGTGTGGTTGGAGCGACAGCTCTCGATCTGTGGTTAGAAGCAGAGTTTCTAGTTTACATGAGATGTAGACTGAATAAATCCTTATCTTTAGCAAAATAAGCAAGCTGACATTCAGTACAACCCGTATTTTTTATTTAGAATACATACAAATGTAATTTACGTCTTCTAGTTTGTCAAGAGATTTAAAGCACCGATTTGAAGACTGCGCATGTGCGAACGTGCTCAACTATGTAAGAACGAGCCAAATATTGAGTCTGGTAATAAAGCAAAGTAACTGAGAAAAATTAGAAATGGTCTTCAGATGCCATGTCTGTAACTTATATGATGAAATCTAGCGTTAATTCGATCTCAAACAGATTAATTAAAAAAAGTTATTAGTCCACCACGTGCGAGACGTCATAAACCAACGTAGTTGAACGATACTATGCGACATACGGTTTCGGGAAACAGTCGTGACTAGCTAGTTGATTTCTCCAACGATGCATCGTACTATGATAGTTAAGCAGTGAGCGATATAGTTGTACGGGAAACGCACCCCAGATCGGCTACTTTTGACTGACAAAATGCCGGCGGCCGGGAAGAACAACAGTGAGTCGTTCAAACCCTTTTATTTTTAGTAAACTCTGTGCACACACACTGTAGTCACTGCTGGAGGTCATGTGTCGAGCCGCTGGTGACGCTTCCAGCACAGTTTCATGTTGTGTCGAGCCGCATTAGTGTTTGAAAAACAGAGATATTGATGCTATCATAGTAGCGCCCCGTGCACTCCCATTCAAAAGGCATTTTAACCGAAAACTAAAATACGGTCAATCTTAAAAGTGGCGTTTCCATTCTGATTATGCTTTTACACTAAAGTTAGACTCGGGTAGATTAACAAAAAGAGCCTAGGTTCAATTTTGGCAACAGTTCGCCTTTAAGTTTTGTAAACGTTATTTCCAAATGTTATTAATCCAGTTCTTTAAATGTTAGTTCTTTCCAAGTTTCACACCGACTCTAATCACGACAAAAATTTAAGCATGCATGATATAATCTTCTGTAATCTTCAAATGAGGAAATTGTTGTCATGAGATTAGACTCACACGTCCCATCACGACAATTGTTGAGAAACCCTGATGGACCGCATGCATAATGCACACACACTCTCCACTGAGGATGTTTGCTAGATAATTGGCTCCCATATTATCTATTGTATTTTCGATTCTATCTCTCTTGCTTGGTTCTCCCTGGCTTCTTTTATTAATGATTAATCTTCCGTATCTGCTTCTCCGTATCTCATCGTTCTCTCAGAATCACTTGCACATCTTTCATTCTTTATCTCCGTTTCTCTCTCTCTCCCGATATCAATTAAATCCTCCCTCTCTTTCTGCGTCCTCCTTTATCCCCGTGTTTGTTTTCCAAGCTCTCCTTCTCAGTCCCCGAAGGTTCAGAGGTTTTCTTCTGTCACAGAATTGGAGCTCGTCATCCCGCGGCCTCACAAAGATACAAATAGATTAAGAGAGAGACGGCTCTTATCACCTCTGACTGTGGGTGAGATTCCAATAGGGATTATTAACCTTTTCCCACCATTAGGCGCGTTTCCATTACAGATTTGCCCAAAACGTTTGCATTTTTTTTCTAAATGTCGACAAAAAACTATTGCGAAATTACAGTGTTTCCATTAACCGATGTTTACTTAATTTTTTTCTCTTGTGATAAGTCATTCCAGAAATCATTGCAACGGACATAGGTTTATGTATATCCCAGCCACCGCACTGCCCATTATTATTAATCAAAGGAGACGTGTGTGTGTTATCCAATCATTAATGGCGAGGAAAGACCCTTATACTGATGGTGGTGATGGCGCAATGGATAAGACACATGCCTATGGTGTGAGAGACCCGGGTTCGAATCCACTGTGAGACACCAATGTGTCCCTGAGCAAGACACTTAACCCCTAGTTGCTCCAGAGGCGTGCGACCTCTGACATATATAGCAATTGTAAGTCAGCTAAATGAATAAATGTAAATGTACTCGTGAGCGGCTCATATGAGGAGTTTCTGTGTTTCTCCATCAGTTCTGCTTCGAGGTCTTGATTGTGGCGTATCTTTGAGGTTTAGAATCCAGTATTCCTGTAATTATTTTGTCTTTTATGAGTTTAATAAAGAACTCTCGTCTTCTGTCCAAACACACCGCGTCCTCTACGTCAGGCGACTGTACATGCGCAAAAACTCTTTCCATTGCAGTTTTTTGAGAAATATTTATTTTTCGAATTGCCTGAAAAACCTCCTCATGCGAGCATAACAACTTTTTTTGCGATAAATGGGAGTTTTTAGGAAATGTTGGGCGTATTGGGCGTATTTTCAATTCGCAATTTCATTTTGCGCAATTTGAAGGGTAATGGAAACACGGCTATAGATGAGTAGGTACAGTACATTTAAATTAAAACTTACTTTGCAACTGTTAAATGTGTGTAAGATGAATGAAATTCAGAAGAACTACATCCGCCATGTTGTTACTGTCACACTTTAGAATCTTTTTTTGTTGTTGTTGCAAAATATACACAAACATTTAGTTTGAGACTGACTCGATTAAAGAGCTCTTTTAGTGCGATGTGCTGGTTTGGATTCTCTTTGATTGGTAGAGATTTCTTGGTAAAATCGTGGATAATGTGGTTTTTCACTGGAAATTCCACTGTTAAACAATTATTTAAAAAAAATATGGTTGTCGTCAACAGAAGCATTTAATAGCTCACACTAGGTCTGTCTCTATAAGATTAAAAAGAGTTATTGTTCAGAATCAAGTCCACTATGGATCAAATGTATTTAACTTTTACTTCCGGAGCCGAATGATAAAATATGTCTTTAGCAACTACCAGAAATAAAAGTTTAAGTGAAAAAAAATCAATTTAATAATTGAAAAAAATAAATAATAATAATTCCAGTTCAGTTTCATGTGTATTTCAAGGTTTTTTAGTTTTAGTTGTCAGGGAAATAACCCTGCTATTGATTTTTTTTTTTTTCCTGGCTTTTGTGTGTCTAAACATGAAAAGCTTGTGAAAAATGTCTAGTATTTGCTATGTGACTTTTGTCTTTAAGAGGAGAGACCTTTAAACTGTGTCTAAAATCCTAAAATCTGGCATTTTAAAGACACTTACTCATCATCCCTCCGGCTCGCCACATAATAACAGAGCGCTGTGAGAAAGATTTATTTAGATACATTCAGAGACCAACATATAACAGGGGAAAAAAACAAATATAACTCAAAGTACAGTATAAAAACACCTGTCTACTGCACATTAATACAATAAAAACTGCATTCGCACCCCTATAGCATCTTCTTTGACCACAATTATAGATCTGCGAAGACTTATTGACTAGGTTTAAGTGTTAATTAGCAATTAAGCCTTTCATTTACAGCGATGTACGTCTCACTAACCGCACAGACTCTGAATATCCTGAGGGTAATTGTCTTTCAGTGCTTAGAGAGCAGCGTTGTGATCAGTAACTTCATCTCCATCAGCCGGTGTGTAACAAGCTCTCATCCTTAACCTCTTAACCCACAAACATCACAATGATGTCTTCAGTGAGTAGATTTCGGAGGGGAGGGGGCTTAATTAAGTTAGAATATTTAGATAAACGTAGAATTATATAAATCAAATTTATTTTGAAAAAGCTTGGCAGAAAGGTTCACTCCGGATGTTTGCCGATGACATAATAGGTGGGTGTGGCTCATGACATAATAGGTGGGTGTGGCTCATGACATAATAGGTGGGTGTGGCTCTGAGGCTCCGCCCCTTTGAGGTTTAAATCTTCTCTGGTTGAAAGCCGAGTTTAGTCACGAGTAAATGGGTGAACACACTGCTTTATAAAAACAGAGAGTGACACTAGCTGCGTTTCCATTACCCTTCAAATGGCGCCAATTGAAAATATGAAATTAAAATATGCCCAATGGAAACACGTCAATTTCACAAAAATTCCCATTTATCGCAAAAAAAGTTTTTACGCTCGCATGAGGTTTTTCAGGCAATTCGAAAAAAAATTATATTTCGCAGTCACCTGACGTAGATGACACGGTGCGTTTGGACAGGAAACGAGACAGAGTTCTTTAATAAATTCATAAAAGAGAAAAGAATTGACCCTTCACAGGGAGCTTGATTGACAGGTGATCTGACCAATCATACTTCGCCATCCGCCATTTTGTCGGACAAAGCAGTCAGGAGAGTTAGTAGATTAACATGGAGGATTTGAACTTGAGAAGCGGAGTGTACTGACGTCTTTCCGCGGTTAAAACAACATTCCTTCTGATGTTCATTCATGTTTATTTGATGCTATAAATGAACTAGAAGGAAGAGATGATCGGTTCACGAGCGGCTTTAACTGAGGCGACACAGCGATCTGACACACACATTAAAGAGCCACAAAACGCTATTTATTGTTTACATTTCTTTTAAAAAAAATACCAAATTTGAAAGGTGAGACTTTGTTTAATATGTTTAGTATCAGAAGTAACCGAAAAGTAAGCTGGTCTGTGTCTGTCAGTGTGTTGTCGGTGTGCTCTCTGCTCCTCGTGTGTTTTTCTCTGCGTGAGTGTGTGTGGGAGTGGCGTAGCTTGTCGGACATAGCGACAGTAACTAAGGGGGGCGGGTCTTTGTGAACGGTTAATTACAGGAATACTGGATTCTAAACAAGAAAGAAATGCCATAATTAAGACTTAAGCCCTATTCGCACGGGATTAGTATTATCTAGGGACCTCGTGTGATTTAGAAATTACCCCATGACATCTGAATTTCGTGTAGCGCATTCGCACAGGATAAGCGAAGCCTGTGATTTTACTCGAATTTACTGACTTTTCTCCCGGAACCCGGATATAAAAATAAAAAAAATGTATAAAAATATAAAAATTTTGTTTTTACCCATATTATATTTATTTTAAGCCCAGTGGAAATCTGTTTTCAGTGGGCGACTAGATGTTTTTTTGCGTATGAGGGTCTGGTTAGATGGATAAAAAAAATAAAAAAACATTTCACCAGGTTAAAATCTAAGAGCTCAAGGTTTAGGCCTACGTTTGATTTATTTGTAACATTAAACTCGAAATTATGATGTGAAACCCCCTTGCTTTATTGTGCATTATTTTTGATAGGCTATTGTTTGGAAATGTCTTGTCGTTAGGTCTAGATATACGCATGATATATCATAAACAGAAGAATGTTAGCCTACTTCATGCATGCTGTTATATGTCATCCATCTAATCTTTCCTTTTGTCTTTGCTCTTCTGGTGATTTTCAGCTTTCTTTTTTTTCTGCAAATTGTATATGGTGTCGGTGTGCGATATGACCCAGTGCCCAAAACACTGTCAAAACCAACGCAGCTTCCATTCTTCGCGAAAGATTAATAAAAAGGCGCAAAGTAAAGAAATACCTTGAAAAATATATACAGCCCCGCCAAATCCTGGACAAAATCAGAGATGCCGATTCGCACGGGACTAATATTATCACAGAACGTCGGTGTTCGGCGAAATATGGTCGGTCATTTGCGGGGGAATTATTACTTTACAATTACAGACATGACCGATTCGCACGGGATTAAGATCACAGACAACCTCCGCAATTATTACAAATGACTAGAGGTCCCAGATAATACTAATCCCGTGCGAATAGGGCTTTAGAAGCAGAAATGAGTGAGAAACACAGAGGGCCCTATTGTAACGTTCTGTAACGCAAGTATCAAACGCAAGTAACTCTGTGGGCGGATACCGGCGCTGTTGCTATGATACCGGCGGGATAAACGACTCTTGCGCCCGACGCAAATCTAAAATGTGTTGGTCTGAAGTCGCTTCATTACTCACAGGTGTGGTTTGGGCGTAACGTGAAATAAACCAATCAGAGCGTCCTCTCACATTCCCTTTAAGAGCCGGCGTGCTTGTTCCACGGCGGATTGCTATTATAACGGCGGATCGCTATTATAACGGCGGATCGCTATTATAACGGCGGATCGCTATTATAACGGCGGATCGCTATTATAACGGCGGATTGCTATTATAACGGCGGATCGCTATTATACCGGCGGATCGCTATTTTAACGGCGGATCGCTATTATAACGGCGGATTGCTATTTTAACGGCGGATCGCTATTATAACGGCGGATTGCTATTATAACGGCGGATCGCTATTATAACGGCGGATCGCTATTATAACGGCGGATTGCTATTATAACGGCGGATCGCTATTATAACGGCGGATCGCTATTTTAACGGCGGATCGCTATTATAACGGCGGATCGCTATTATAACGGCGGATCGCTATTATAACGGCGGATCGCTATTATAACGGCGGATCGCTATTATAACGGCGGATCGCTATTATAACGGCGGATCGCTATTATAACGGCGGATCGCTATTATAACGGCGGATCGCTATTATAACGGCGGATCGCTATTATAACGGCGGATCGCTATTATAACGGCGGATCGCTATTATAACGGCGGATCGCTATTATAACGGCGGATCGCTATTATAACGGCGGATCGCTATTATAACGGCGGATCGCTATTATAACGGCGGATCGCTATTATAACGGCGGATCGCTATTATAACGGCGGGATGCTATTTTAACGGCGGATCGCTATTATAACGGCGGATCGCTATTATAACGGCGGATCGCTATTATAACGGCGGATCGCTATTATAACGGCGGATCGCTATTATAACGGCGGATCGCTATTATAACGGCGGATCGCTATTATAACGGCGGATCGCTATTATAACGGCGGATCGCTATTATAACGGCGGATCGCTATTATAACGGCGGATCGCTATTATAACGGCGGATCGCTATTATAACGGCGGATCGCTATTATAACGGCGGATCGCTATTATAACGGCGGATCGCTATTATAACGGCGGATCGCTATTATAACGGCGGATCGCTATTATAACGGCGGATCGCTATTATAACGGCGGATCGCTATTATAACGGCGGATCGCTATTATAACGGCGGATCGCTATTATAACGGCGGATCGCTATTATAACGGCGGGATTGCTATTTTAACGGCGGATTGCTATTATAACGGCGGATCGCTATTATAACGGCGGATCGCTATTATAACGGCGGATCGCTATTATAACGGCGGATCGCTATTATAACGGCGGATCGCTATTATAACGGCGGATCGCTATTATAACGGCGGATCGCTATTATAACGGTGGATTGCTATTATAACGGCGGATCGCTATTATAACGGCGGATCGCTATTATAACGGCGGATCGCTATTATAACGGCGGATCGCTATTATAACGGCGGATCGCTATTATAACGGCGGATCGCTATTATAACGGCGGGATTGCTATTTTAACGGCGGATTGCTATTATAACGGCGGATCGCTATTATAACGGCGGATCGCTATTATAACGGCGGATCGCTATTATAACGGCGGATCGCTATTATAACGGCGGATCGCTATTATAACGGCGGATCGCTATTATAACGGCGGATCGCTATTATAACGGCGGATTGCTATTATAACGGCGGATCGCTATTATAACGGCGGATCGCTATTATAACGGCGGATCGCTATTATAACGGCGGATCGCTATTATAACGGCGGATCGCTATTATAACGGCGGATCGCTATTATAACGGCGGATCGCTATTATAACGGCGGATCGCTATTATAACGGCGGATCGCTATTATAACGGCGGATCGCTATTATAACGGCGGATCGCTATTATAACGGTGGATTGCTATTATAACGGCGGATCGCTATTATAACGGCGGATTGCTATTATAACGGCGGATTGCTATTATAACGGCGGATCGCTATTATAACGGCGGATCGCTATTATAACGGCGGATCGCTATTATAACGGCGGATCGCTATTATAACGGCGGATCGCTATTATAACGGCGGATCGCTATTATAATGGCGGATTGCTATTATAACGGCGGATCGCTATTATAACGGCGGATCGCTATTATAACGGCGGATCGCTATTATAACGGCGGATCGCTATTATAACGGCGGATCGCTATTATAACGGCGGATTTGCTATTATAACGGCGGATTTACCAGCGCACGCCAGGAGCGGTTCATAGCCGAGGAGACCGACGTTCTCGTCAGGGCCGTAAAACACAGAGAAGTGACATTGTATGAGGATGATGGAGAAACACACACAAATTATCTTCGGTTAAACAGGCGTATAATAATTTGGGTAAATGTGTAATCTAGATTTATGCCTATTTTTCACATCTTCACGGACACAACAATGATTTCCCTCGTGTGTTAATATTTTTCCTTGTAATAATGTATGATTTGCAAAAATGAAAACTGCTGCGTCTGTTTATATTAGAGAATCAAAGTGTGTGTGTTGTTCACACGCTACATAATGGCCAAGCACGCGCCCTTAAAATAGCATATGACTAACGCGCGGCGCCACTGTCTTTAGACTGGGTTTCTCCTGGTCAGCGGCGGAGTTGTTTCTGAAACTGGAAAATATCACCAGGGAACGTTTGCGCCAGAACACACTCCTCTTTTCACTGAACGCCCCCCCGAGCGCAAGTTCATCCCCTAATTTACCGACGTGCGTCTGTGGAGGGAAGAGTCCGCTGTGCGCGGTGCAGAATAGGAATGATACATGCGTCGTGTACAAAGTCAATTGCGCTGGGTGCAAGATACGGCCCAGAAACTCCTCATATGAGCCGCTCTCAGTATAAGAGTCTTTCCCTGGCATTAATGATTGAATAACAAAAATATTACTCCTTACATTAATAATAATGGCCAGTGCGGTGTCTGGGATATACATAAACCTTCCAACGTCCGTCGCCATGATTTCTGGAATGACGCGAGAGGACAAAATAAAGTTTTAGTCGCATAACATCGGTTAATGGAAACACTGTCATTTAGAAAAAAATCACAAAAGTTTTGAGCAAATCTGTAATGGAAACGCGTCTACTGAGTCTGTTTTTTCATGTTTAATACTGTAAAGCTGCTGATTTAAAGCGATCTATTGTATAAACTATAAAGTGGTGTATGAATAAGCGTGACGTGTCTGATTTGCAAACATATCCACATGATCAGATGCTTTCTGAACTGTTGTTTTCTCACCGCTGGCTTTTTGTTGTGATTTTTTCACTAAAATATCTCTGCAAAGGTGATTTGAAACTTTTTTTTTTTTTTTACCCCTAAGCGTTTTTCAGGAACTGAAGCAAAAACGTCTGTATTATTAAGAAAAACACATTATTTGATGATGCTATAGGCTAGAATTAATCAAAACAAAATATTGACCAACGTAAGTGTGAGCAATTTTGACTATTACACTATTGTTACTGAGATTTCCCAACAGCACTGCATCAATAAAAGCTCTATTTATATAATCTTTTTAACGTTGCTCACAAAAGGTCTGTTTTGAAACCCCTTATTTTGAAGGGAACAATTGAGTTCTGCAGGCGGAGGAGAAAGAAATACACAGAAAAGAGACGAAAAAATGCAGACACAAATTGTCTTCCTTTATTATAGTTTGGCTCATGTGTCATGTTTTGTTTCTTTACCATGTGTTGTATTTTTCAGAGGCGTGTGTCTGATGCACGTCTTACATAAGCAGTGACATTTCAAAGCTCTTTATAGGAGCAAAACCTGGAGCACGACTCTTACGTGTCCTCTGATCTGAGAGACGCTTTCACAGAAACCTCGGTTTACAGCCTTTACTCTTTAACCCTTCGCTTGCTGGACTAATGCATTAAAACAGAACAATATGCTGCTAACCTGCCGATTGAGTTGGGAATCGAATCAGTGATTCATTACACTCTAAAAAATGCTGGGTTGTTTTAACCGAATTTTGGGTCAAATATGGACAAACCCAGCCATTGGGTTACATTTTTAAATTGCATTTTTGATCCAACGTTTGGGTTTGTCCTTATTTGACCCAAAATTGGGTTAAAACAACCCAGCATTTTTAGAGTGAAAATCCGAAAGAACAGTTATGCACACACATTAATATCAATGTACCTTATTTTAATCTATATTTTTGTTAGAGACCATAAAAAAGGAAACACCATGGCTCCAAAAAAGTGAAACATTTTAAAATCTAATTTTTCACATTTTTGGAGCAACATATTGCTTTGCTGTGGATGTGCGTGCTTTGGATCTGATTTTATTAGATAAATATTTTTATATAATATTAAATATGAAATATTTTTAAAGCATAAATGCACCAATGCACACATTTTTGTAACGCTTTACAATAGTGTTTAATTTGTAAAAAAAAAAAATAATAGTTAACATTGAACAATACTTATATTTATCTTTTCTATTCTACTGCATTTATTATCTTCATTCATGTTCATTTTAACTAAAATGCACTAACATGAACAATATTATTAATATATGTGAAGCTTAATATTACTGCTGTACTTCTCTTAATATACAGAAATTTATGAAGAAATAATTTTCTCAATTGCTGGTTGTTTGAGAGGATAAATATGGCTTTTAATGGAGAGTTGAATTAATCCATAAATGTCTACTTTTTAAACACTGAAGTCATTAAATCATGTCAACAAAAAGTGTGATGGAAATTTCAATACATTTTTCAGAGCTGGAAAACATAATTTTAAAATGACCTGATATTTCTATGACTTTACACTTTGTACAGGTATAATAAACAAACTACACCAGATAAACCAAGTCCACTACAACAGACACCCGTGTTTAATGTGTAACATAAAAGCAAACAACTTACAATCAGTCTCTCTTCTTAAAGCCAAAGACCCAGCGGCGCAGATGCTGTGATTGACAGATTTGATTGACAGCTGATTCTCGCTGTCCTGTCTCGGGCTGTAATGAGGACATCCGTTTGCATCAGTGCATAATCTCCTGAAGAGGAGCATCATGGGAACCGTGACACTCAGGTCTCGGCTCACTGAGAGAGTCCTCCACAGGAGCTGTCAATCACACTGATGACATCACGTTCTCCTCCTCACCGACACACTGAGAGCTTCAGCACTAGTGTGTGTGTGTGTGTGTGTGTGTGTGTGTGTGTGTGGGTGGGTCGTGGGTGTGATGGCGAGTGAGTGAGTGAGTGAGTGTGTGTGTGTGTGTGTGTGTGTGTGTGTGTGTGTGGGTGTGTGTGTGTGTGTGTGTGTGTGTGTGTGTGTGTGTGTGTGTGTGTGTGGGTGTGTGTGTGTGTGTGTGTGTGTGTGTGTGTGTGTGTGTGTGTGTGTGTGTGTGTGTGTGTGTGTGTGTGTGTGTGTGTGTGTGTGTGTGTGTGTGTGTGTGTGTGTGTGTGTGTGTGTGTGTGTGTGTGTGTGTGGGTGTGTGTGTGTGTGTGTGTGTGTGTGTGTGTGGGTGTGTGTGTGTGTGTGTGTGTGTGTGTGTGTGTGTGTGTGTGTGTGTGTGTGTGTGTGTGTGTGTGTGTGTGTGTGTGGCACAAACTCATTGCACCAGAAACACACTGATCTTCTTAGTATGCGGCAGGAGAAAGCGTTTAACTCTCGGTCAGATTCAATCGGATCAAGTCTTGTGTTTCACTTAATTATTTTCCTGATACCTTGACAGATCAGAGAGAGCTGAAACAAGTGTGTGTGTGTGTGTGTGTGTGTGTGCGTGCGTGTGTGCGTGCGTGCGTGTGTGTGTGTGTGTGTGCGTGTGTGTGTGTGTGTGTGTGTGTGTGTGTGTGTGTGTGTGTGTGTGTGTGTGTGTGTGCGTGCGCGTGTGTGTGTGCGTCCGTCATGGCCTCTTTAATTTTAAAACGTTGCTTTAGCAAATATATTAAAGCACTTGAAGTCTGTAAGTTCTCATCAGTGTCTTAAAGCTTGACAAAAGTTATACGGTATATTGTTAGTTCACCATGAGACCTTATTGTGAAGTGTTGCCAAAAATATTAATTTCACAGCTCTGTCGGATGTCCATTTCTTTCCCCTGAGGACGTTTGAATGAAACACCAAAGATGAAGTTCAGTGGAGCTCTTAATGTTGTCCTGAGAGGCTGTTATGGGTCAGTCTGACACTCACACTCACACACACACACACACACACACACACACACCGGGTCTGTGAGCGCAGCTGTGAGGAAGAGTGTGACACGAGGATGCTCAGGGATCAGATCCCATCACTCCCAATCCTCGTCTTCCTCGGTCGCTCTCGGACACACACCTTCACGTCATGTTAGACACAAACACACACAGCCTCATCACGGATCATGTTCTGCGGCTCACACACGGCTCCGCAAAGAGAAATAGCGATGAGTTTGAATCCCAGGGAATACATGACAATTCATAAATTGAGAATTAAAAGAGGTTTAGCTTGGTTTATAGAAAATGGTTCGTTTTGAAGTCAAAATTATGGTGATTAATGTTTTCATTAGTTAGCTAAAGTTAATTGTCCTTTAAAGGTGACATATCATGCCCCTTTTCACAAGATGTAATTTAAATGGTCAAGTCAAGTCATCTTCATTTATATAACGCTTTTAAAAATGTAGATTGTTTCAAAACGGCTTGACAGTAGTTCAGTTCCTCAGAATAGCAACGGTCCAACAATGCGCCTGAACACACACTCGATCTCAGACCAGCAGCCCGTGGGCCACAGATGCGCAGTAAATGGCTCATGAATATTAATTATGTGACCTGACAATCTGGTAAACAGGCAGCGACTATAGTTGGATACCTGTGAAATGCAGCATGAGATCCTGCAGTGTTGCAACTATCAGTTATAAATGTGCTCAAAAAAGTTTAAAACTGTATCATCATTAGACATCAACAATCAGCAGAATCTCAACAATGATGACAACTCATCAGTGAGGGAGTAAGAGAGCCGTCGGGTTGATATAACAGTCACTTAGAGATGTCTGTCACCCAAATACATTTTCTCCCAAAAAAACGGGAGGCGTGTAGTGGAGTGTGACAAAAATGTGTGTTAATGTTCTCTGTCATCTCTCATCTGCGTTTGCTTTGATCAGTCGCACCTCCAGCCATAACCTGACACAGCAGATCAGACTGAGAACCAGCGGCCCGTCCGCAGAGTCTGGGAAATATAAAGTCCCCCTGTAGTCCATGATTTTATCCCTGAACACTCACCAAAGTTTTTTCCTTGAAAAAGATTTCTTCATGTCTTAAAATATCTTGAATGTAACTTGACACCCTTGCCTCATTTAGTATACGCGGTTCTATGAATATGCAAATGAGCCCGCCTCCACTCACTCACTCAGAGATCCACTCGTTGACGATCACGAAAATTAAGCTTTTTGAAAACGCTCTCCAAAGTGGATACATTTGAAACGCAGTTTTCTCGCTGTAGTGTGCTGGGAAAACTGAGGTATTTGGAAGCGATGATGTAAGGTTAGTCATGTGACGCAATAGATATTGATGTTTATAGCGGTGTTGCGCCTGTCGTGTGCTGTTCACTTTCACACACATGTTCCTTCACACACTCTTCATATCACAGTCCTGCACAGATGAAGAGATCACTCTCAGTTCTGCAGTGAAACATGAACAGTTTTAGCGTTTACACCAAACATATAATGGTGAGTGAGTGAGTCCTGGACCATCAGCGAATGAGATTCTGCTAAACATAATGATCCTGTCAGAAGAATTGCTCGATAACTGTATTATTTATTTTTCCGTCTGTATCATCTCAGTGAGCTTCTGTGAGGTTTTACACATGTGCAGTAAAGGTGAATTTAGCTTTTTCAGGCCTGTAAACGCTAGTGTGGCCGGAGAGCGTTTTTAAAAGAAAATGCCGTTTTCAAATGTATTCGATTAATATAGACGTAGCCTGAGACTGTCTTTGGTTCACTGCAGTTTTAAGGAGAAAATACTCAGCAATGCTGTCGACTTATGAATTTACACATGGTTTGTCTTAAAGCAGATTGAAAACACCACATAGACACATAAACAACATTAAAAGCTGGATTTTCAACCACAGGGCGACTTTAATAGCCTGGTTCTACCAGACTCTCCTACATTTCATCTGTATAGAGAGTCTGGCTTCTCTCCATTGACAAGCGTTAACTTCCTTGTAGGCGGATACTCTGTAGAAGTTTAAAACTATTGGATCTGCCCAGAGCCACTCTGGATCCGCCGTAACCAATCGCTAACGTTTGCTCGTGACGTATGACGACTCAAACTAGCGCACGACCTCGACGTCATCGTTCTCAGACACTCCCTCTGTTCGCTGATTGGACCGGTAAAAAAATGACCGGAGAAAACCCAAGAATACACCGCAATCCCAGACGGAGTTCTGAAGGACAATGAAAATTGAGCGGAAGTACGCAGGAGTAATAAAGTCTGTTTTGTACATATACATTTATAATACACTGGCATCCACCAAAAACACAATGTGAAACACACATGATGAATCAAAGTTCGTCACTGATGTAAATACTAGAAGGTGCACAGTGTCATATACACAAATACAATAAACAAGACACTAAAATAATGCAATAAACATTCATTTAACAACATAAGATGGAAGATAAAACTCAATTAATCATTTAGTTATTTCAATGAAAAAAAAATTGTGTGAAAAATATTACAATGTACAATGAAAAATAGTTGTGGTTTGCTATTGGTGGGTGGATCTGATTTGAGTGACAGGTTGCCCCGCCCACATCATCAGAGAAGAGAAGTCGCTGTTATTCTGATTCAAGATTACCAGGAACATGAATTTAACACAATAATGAATAATTTGGAATAAACACTGCACTTTTGATGAAACCAATTTCAATTTTGATTCCATGCAGATTTGTGCAACTTTAGCATGCAACTGCTGATGAAGCCATAATTGGGACCTTATGTAAAACAACACTGTCTCTTTAAATCTGAATCAGTGACTCATTTGAGCAGCACAATAATGGGCTCTTCTCCCATGATGCTCTACTAAGCAGGTCAGGAACGAGAAGACTAAAGAAGATGCTCTCGTCTCTGTCTTCGAGACACACAGTGACAGTGTCGTCTCTGATGATAAATGGATGGCTGCGTGTCAAGGTGAAGCTGAGACTCATTCGATGAATCGCCAACAAACACGCTCTCAGATGGCGTTATCGACCAGCACAAATCCCTGTGTACACACACACACACACACACACACACACACACACACACACACAGACTTAAAAAAGCAGCTCATCGAGAGCCTATGGACCAGCGGCTCTTAAACACACACTTGTACATGGTAACACTTTATAACACTGTTCCTTCTTTAATGAATAACTACACAGGAACAAATGAGTAACACACTGTTAACATTCTAGTAACTACTAAGTGAGGCCCTGTTTACACGAGAACGCTCGCGGGTGAAAACGTAAAAATATTTTATCAGATGTGCCTTTCGTTTACACGGCGACGGCGTTTTTGGGGCTTAAAACGCAAAAAAGTGAAACCGCCCTCCAGAGTGGAGATCTTAAAAACGCTCCACCGTCGCGTTCCCGTCTAAAGGGTAAAAACACAAAGTCTGCTAGACAGTGAAGGCGTCGCGTACGCGTTTTCGTCACAGGCATGCGCCAGTACAGGAAAATAACAAAACATTATCAAACTAAAATATAGCATTTATTTCATTGGGAAAAAAATAATAAAAATTCTATAATTTTTGAGCGACACGCGAAGAGCAGCGAGGGTTAAAGCAGCGGCTTTACCGTATTAAACATGACAAACTGTGTCAGTGTCTCTTACTCTCTTTCACTTTCAGTGCTTCACATCGCCACCTAGCCGTCTGGAGTGCACACTACATCCAATCTCACACACTTTTGCGTCACCATACGCACACAAATTCCCCCCCCATAACGCTCGTCTATACGCAGAATAAAAATGTGATAACGCAACGCCACCTTTGCGTTTTCTCTTCAGATCGTTTCCGTGTAAACACAGCCTGAGAAACTCTGATTAACCAATTAGTAAGTAATAGCGCTCAGTTGAATGTGGTAGTTTACAATTAGCTAATCAGTAACTCTTATTCAAACCTCACTAAAGACTACTGAGCTATAAACAGTTTCATAATTAATATTAATAACGCATGATGTATATAATATAAGGTAATGTTAACCCTGACTCAAGTGTTACTAAAGGAACTACTAATTATTTGGATCAGTATCTAAAGTGAAAAGTTTGATAACTACATGGATCGGCTCTGATGGACTTCCAAAAACATATATCCATTGACTCCCATTATAAAGCTAGGAAGAGCCAGGGCATTTTTTAATATAAGTCTGATTGTATTCGTCTGAAAGAAGAATGTCATACTCATATACACCTAGGATGACTTCAGGGTGAGTAAGTCATGGGATAATTATCATCTTTGGGTGAACTATCTCTAAATGCACATAGAAATATTCAGAAAAATACATAAAGCACATGCAAATATGTATCGCATCCAACTCTGAATATCTTCACGTCACAGCCTTTTTCTGTAAGAACAAGATTTGTAGCTGAATAAATACAGTAAATGTTAATATGCATGCAGCAGTTGCAGGAGTGTGTTGTTGTGACTGTATGAAGAACGAACACCGCCGAGGCATTTTTTGTGAAATATGCATGATTTTTGTAAGCATTACTGTTTGACTGCCAGCCTGGAGAAAACGCATGAAGATGAGGGAAACGAGTCGCACTGCGATCAGAGAGAGCGAGGTAGAACAGAGTAATCAAACACGCTCACACTGCTCTGTGATCAACTGAGCAAACTGAGAAGTTAATGAAGAGATGAGCTACACACTGTTTTCAGAAAGTATTGGGTTTTTCATGATAAGAAGAACTTAAAGGGACAGTTCACTCAGAAATAATCATGCTGTCAAGTTGTTCCACACACACATTTCCTCAGTGAGGAGAATTTGTTATGGTGTCTAAAGGCGTCATAGCCTATTTGAAAATCTATTGCATTAATTATACTTTTATGATGTACATACACATACACACACACACACACACACACACACACACACACACACACACGCATACATACACACACACATACAGACACACATACAGACACACACACACACACACATACATACACAAATACCCATATACAGACACACATACATACACAAATACCCATATACAGACACACATACATACACAAATACCCATATACAGACACACATACATACACAAATACACACATACAGACACACACACACACACACATACATACACAAATACCCATATACAGACACACATACATACACAAATACACACATACAGACACACACACACACACACACACATACATACACACATACACACACACATTACAATACAGTATGAGACTAATTCTAATTCTGCTCTAAAGCAGTTACAGAAGACAATAGTGTCAATATTCAGATCAATAATATTCAGTTCATCAATTATTAAAAAAACAAGTTTAATTCTGCTGTAAAGAATCAGCTCTACCTTGAGTCAGTTTGATGTTAATTCAATGTCGAAGTCATCGGGATTTGGTACGACATGATGGTGAATAAATGATGACAGAATATCTTTAAAATGCAGCTCTTATGATGCATCACACACACACACACACACACACACACACACACACACACAATATTTTATTAAATAAATAAGGGCTGCTTGTCACTGGATCTCCTGCCTGCAAGGCACAAACTGTCTTTTCTTAATTCTTCACCATCACTGACTTTCTTTATTTCAATTGCCGTTTGTTTCAATTAGTTGATGCGTTTATGACCTCAAGGCTAGATTATTGTAATGCTCTACTGGGTGGTTGCCCTGCACGCTTAATAAACAAACTACAGCTGGTCCAAAACGCAGCCGCTCGAGTTCTTACCAGAACCAGGAAGTATGACCATATTAGCCCCGTTCTGTCAACACTGCATTGGCTGCCTATTAAACATCGTATAACTTATTAAATATTGCTGATCATTTACAAAGCACTAAATGGTTTATCTCCGCAGTACTTGAGCGAGCTCTTAACGCATTATAGTCCTTCACGTCTACTGCCATCTCAAAACTCCGGCCAGTTAATAATACCTAGAATATCAGAATCGACTGCTGGCGGTAGATCCTTTTCCTATTTAGCACCAAAACTCTGGAACAGTCTTCCTAACATTGTCCGGGAAGCAGACACACTCTGATCTAGCATTTACATAATGGGCTATCTTGCACCCAGCGCAATTGACTTTGTACACCGACGCATGTATCATTCCTATTCTGCACCGCGCACAGCGGACTCTTCCCTCCACAGACGCACGTCGGTAAATTAGGGAATGAACTTGCGCTCGGGGGGGCGGTTCAGTGAAAAGAGGAGTGTGTTCTGGCACAAACGTTCCCTGGTGATATTCTGCAGTTCCAGAAAACAACTCCGCCACTGAC
>JARPMJ010007564.1:0-41912 GCA_033366665.1 Phoxinus dragarum | reverse complement strand
CAGATTTGTTCAGCACAGTAACATCATGATTCAATTCAATTCAAGTTTATTTGTATAGCGCTTTTCACAAAACATATTGTTTCAAAGCAGCTTTACAGAAAATGCATTTCAAAAAATATACATACAAAAATACAGTTAGTTAATCATAAAATTTAGGGCATAACATATCGCCGGCGTTGGGTCGTCTCTTCACAGGCGTCGAGTCGTCTCATCACAGGCGTTGGGGCATCTGAAGTCTCCATGAGATGCTGGATACATAACTGGAGCTGACGAACTCTATTTGAGTTATAGGGACAGGCGTCCCGAGATAACAACAAAAAAGGCAGATGGGAAATAATTAGCGTAGCTGCTGTTCATAATATGAATGCATTTGATCTGATTTAACTGTAGTATAAAAGGTATGAGATGCATCATGTGAATGCTTGGCTAAAGAGATGCGTCTTTAATCTAGTTTTAAACTGGGAGAGCGAGTCTGAACCTCGGACAATATCAGGAAGGCTATTCCAGAGTTAAGGAGCTAGATGTGAAAACGCCCTCCCTCCTTTAGTGGACTTAGATATCCTAGGTACGACCAGAAGCCTCGAATTTAGCGATCTTAAAGAGCGCGATGGATTATATGGCGATAGAAGATCTCTTAAATACACAGGAGCTAAACCATTTAGGGCTTTATAGGTCAGTAACAATACTTTATAATTGATACGGAACTTAATAGGTAACCAGTGTAGAGATGATAAAATTGGTGTTATATGATCATATTTTCTTGACCTAGTAAGAACTCTAGCAGCTGCATTTTGGACTAACTGTAGCTTGTTTACGGAGGATGCAGAACAACCAGCTAATAAAGCATCACAGTAATCTAGTCTCGAGGTCATGAATGCATGAACTAACTTTTCTGCATCAGAAACTGATAGCATATTACGTAGCTTAGCAATGTTTCTAAGGTGGAAAAAGGCTGTTCTTGTGACATTTGAAATATGATTTTCAAAAGACAAGTTGCGGTCTAGTATAACACCCAGGTCTTTTACTGTAGAGGATAAAGTAACAGGACGTCCATCTAGATTAAGGTTGTATTGTAAGAGGTTTTTGTGGGCAGTTTTTTGGACCAATCAGTAATACCTCCGTTTTATCTGAATTTAATAGAAGAAAATTACACGTCATCCAATATTTTATATCTTTAACACACTCTGTCATTTTAGATAATTTAGTGTTATCATCTGGTCTTGATGAATATATAATTGAGTGTCATCAGCATAACAGTGGAAACTTATTCCATGTTTTCTTATAATATTACCAAGTGGCAGCATATAAATTGAGAATAGCAGGGGGCCTAATACAGATCCCTGCGGCACTCCCATAATTTACTGACGTTATCTTTGATTTTTCCCCATTTAAATGGACAAAATGGTAACGGTCTGATAGGTACGATCTAAACCAGCTTAATGCCTGTCCCTGAACACCAGTGTAATTTTGAAGTCGATCTAAGAGTATTTTATGATCTATACTGACAAACGCAGCACTAAGATCGAGTAAAAACTAGTATTGAGATACAGCCTTGGTCAGAAGCTAAAGTAAATCATTTGTAATTTTAACCAGCGCAGTTTCTGTGCTATGATGTGGCCTGAATCCAGACTGAAACTTTTCATAGATATCGTTTTCTTGCAAGAAAGAGCACAGTTGAGCGGACACAACTTTTTCTAGTATTTTAGACATAAATGGAAGATTTGAAATGGGTCTGTAATTTGCTAGGTTATTTGGATCTAATTGTGGTTTCTTAATAAGAGGTTTTATAACTGCCAGCTTGAATGTTTTTGGAACATGTCCTAAAGATAGAGACGAGTTAATAATATTGAGAAGAGGCTCTTCCACTACAGGTAACACTTCTTTCAGTAGTTTAGTGGGTATTGGATCTAATAAACATGTTGTTGTTTTAGATGCAGTGATAAGTTTATTTAGCTCTTCCTGTCCTATAGTTGTAAAGCGCTGTAGTTGTTCTTGAGGGGCGATGATTGAGGCTGAATCATAAGACGCTGTCAAAGATTGTACATTTACAATTGTGTTTCTGATGCTTTCTATTTTCTCAGTGAAGAAATTCATGAAATCATTACTATTAAAATGTAACGGAATATTTTGTTCAGGTGATGTCTGTTTATTTGTTAATCTAGCCACGGTGTTAAATAAAAACCTTGGATTGTTTTGGTTATTTTCTATTAGTTTGCGGAGATGCTTAGCCCTGGCTGCTTTTAGAGCCTTTTTATAACGTGACATACTGTCTTTCCACGCGATTCTAAAGACCTCTAAATTGTTTGTTTCCATTTGCGCTCTAAGTTACGAGTTTCTCTCTTGATAACATGCGTAGCAATGTTGTACCATGGTGCTTTAGTTTTCTCTCGTAACCTTTTTTAATCTAATTGGTGCAACAATTTCCAATGTACTAGAGAAAATGGTGCTCATACTGCTAGTCATTTCCTCTAGCTCATCTGTTAGTTTGGGTTCACTGAGGAGCGGAGATAGATCAGGTAAGCTATTCAAGAATCTATCTATAGTAGTTGGAAGGATTGTTCTGCCTGGTCGATAACGCGGCGCAACATGACACATTTCAGCCGTACGTAGTATGCAAGTTACCATGTAATGATCAGTGACATCATCACTTTGCGGTATAATATCTATATCGGTTGGATCGGTTCCATATGATATAATTAAATCTAGAGTATGATTAAGACGATGAGTGGGACCACTAACGTTTTGCTTGACCCCAAAGGAGTTTAATAAATCTGTAAAACGCAGCCCCTAACGCATCATTTGTGTTATCAACGTGTTTGTTGAAATCTCCAAAAATTATTGCCTTATCGACATTGACCAATAGATCTGAGAGAAAATCTGCAAACTCTTTTAGGAAATCAGCGTAAGGCCCTGGCGGTCTATATACAGTAGCCAAGGCTAGAGATAATAGGGATTTCTTTCTTACATCTAGAGCGTAACATTTAGCACAAGTACTTCAAACGAATTAAACCTGTGGCCTGTTTTCTGAGTAACATTAAGAATATCTCTATAGATTGTTGCAACACCGCCGCCACGACCAATCAGACGGGGCTCATATAACCGTATCCTGGTGGAGTGGACTCATTAAGACCGAAATAATCATTCGATTTAAGCCAGGTTTCAGTAAGGAAGAGTACATCGAAGCTATTATCAGTGACCATTTCATTTACAATAACTGCCTTAGGTGTAAGCGATCTAATGTTTAGAAGACCTAGCTTTAGAAATTGTTTTTGTTCACTAATATTGAGATTTTCTGGTTTAATCACAATTAGATTTTTCTTAGATCCTACAGTAGATTTATTGTTTGGCCTCACTAAACGAGGAATAGACACAGTTTCTGTAAAGTGTTCTACACTGGTACTTATATCAATTAATTTGGGACAGCAAAGAATGTGATTTGGACTTTGACTTACTAGTCATATGGTGTGTAACGTCTTGGAGATGTTGGTCCGACAGAACAGCCGCTCTGCTGTTGATCTGCTGAGCTTAGTGTTTTTGTTTGTTGTTATTTTGTTAACAGGGTATTTATTTATTTTCTAGGCCTGTTTAATTTTTGTTAGTTTCAGTTAACTTCCATCTTAAGTCTTTGATTTGTATATGGACTTTATTTATAATAATTTTTTTGGAAGAAATAAATCTCATCTGTTCACTACCTCTCCTGCCTGTTCTTGGCCACACCACCACAAACTGAATGGCATGAAAAAAAAAAAACCTGAATTTGCACAGTTTTGCACGAAACTTCTCAGGTTACGACTGTAACCCTCGTTCCCTGAGTAAGGAACAAGAGTGGGAACGCCCCTGCGTGATTGCGTCTGAACCACATGTGTCAACTAGTCCAATGGTGGATGATGTCATGACCAGGAAAGGATCAAATCACATCCTGTTAGACCTGCGTTAGCTTCGAAAAGGCCAAAGCAAGTCGATCAGAGGGATGTAGGAAGTATGGCAAAGTGATGCAGTGTCTTGTTCCCTACTCAGGGAACTAGGCTTACAGTCGTAATCTGAGATGTTCTCTTTCGAGGGAACTCGTGCTGTATCGATGATGCTTTTGGAACGAGAATGCCCAGACGCCATACGGCCAAGAACCTGTCGTGTTAAACTGTCACGACATCTCGTAACCTAGGGGTATCCATGTCTAGGTCATAAAATATGACAAACGTGAGCGGTGAAGACCAGCCCGCTGCATCACAAACTTCTTGAAGGGACACCCCAGAAATTAGGGCCTGGAGGCTGCCATAGCCCTGGTAGAATGGGCTCTAGTGGCCAAATGAGAAGGCTGGCACACAACCTCATATCCATTAGAGATAGCCAAGACTATCCATTGAGCTCTCTCCCCATTTTCCACACCATCTTCTGGGAATCATATAGGACAGCCTCAATACCCATCCTCTGGAAAAACCTCAACCATTGTATCTATCCCTAAGAAACCCCGCCCATCAGAGCCTAACCACTATCGACCAATTGCACTCACACCCATAATCATGAAATGTTTAGAAAAATGAATCCTCCACCTCATCTTGCCAACTGTCAGACAACACCTGGACCCACATCAATTTGCATATAGACCCAGACGAGGTACGGAGGACGCAGTGGCATGCCTTCTCCATCCTATTCTTCAACACCTACAGACATCTGGAAATTTTGCTTCAGTCCTCTTCATTGATTTCAGCTTCGCTTTCAACACAATCCAACGTCACCAGCTCATCAAGAAATCACATTACCTCAACATCTCCCCACTTCTCATTCACTGGATTCATAACTTCCTCAGCAACAGACCGCAGACCGTTAGAATTGGCTCAACAACATCATCAACCATCATCACCAACACTGGTGCCCCACAGGGCTGTGTTCTCAGTCCCTTCCTCTACACCCTGTACACCAACGACTGCAATAGCCCATCACCTGTCACTACTTACTACAAATACGCTGATGACATTGCCATAGTTGGATTACTCAACAACAACAACTCCATCACAGCATATCAGGACTCAATTTCACAGTTTTCACAGTGGTGTCAGAACAATTACCTCCAACTAAACACAGACAAAACAAAAGAGTTGGTCATGTACACATCCAAATCACCACCTGGACTGAACCATACCCACATTCACGGTCAACCAATCGAACAGGTCAGCAGCTTTAAATACCTGGGAATACATTGCAGATATGCTCACTGAATATAAACCCAACAGATCACTCAGATCATTAGGATCACATCAGCTAGAAATACCAAGAGTTTAACTCAAAGCAAGGAGAGTCCGCTTTTAGCTATTATGCCAGCCGCAGCTGGAACCAGCTTCCAGAAGAGATCAGGTGTGCTCCTACAGTAGTCACATTCAAATCCAGACTCAAAACACATCTGTTTAGCTTTGCATTTAATGAATGAGCACTGTGCCACTGTGCGTCTGACTGTTTGCACTGTATTTTATTCTAAACTGTTTTAATTATTCTTGTTTCTTTTGATTATTTTAATTTCTTCTATGTAAAGCACTTTGAATTACCATTGTGTATGAAATGTGCTATATAAATAAACTTGCCTTGCCTTGCCTTACATTGCAAAGGGAAGTAACTGTAAAACAGGATGATTGAATCTACAGACTTGTCTATCATAGTACATACTGTACATACACTCGGGTTTTATTGCTCCTTTTGTTTTCTTTACTCTTGTTTTGTCACTGTCTCTTCCACATGGGACTGCACACAGCTGATCGTGCTCTGCAATCAGTGCAGCTCATTATCGCTTACCTGTTCCTCGTTCTTGATTTTCCCTTCTTTCTCTGCCAGTGTGTGTTGCGTTTCCAGTCTCTTTTCCCATTATTTTTGTTACATTTGGGATCTCGTTTTTTTTTTTTTTTTTTTGCTTACGTTTTCTCTTCTGTCCAGTTGTGTTGAAGTTGCCAGAACTCTCCGGTCTTGGACAGATCTCCTGGTTTTGACCATCTGATCTGATTCTGGTTTTGGATTCTGGATTCTCTCTCAGTACACTGCTTGCCTGCTTGGACTGTCTTGCCGTTCAGATTATCACCCTGAAAACTATAAAAGAAAATTAACAGATGCTACTGGACTCCAAGCAGATTGGCTAGACTTAAACTAAGAAATAATGCAATATGTTGGCAGTGTAACGAGGATACAGGAACTGTTCATATGCTTTATGAATGGGACAAAGTGGAGGAATTGTGGTTGAAAATTATACAATTTGTTAATAAGACTCTTAATCTGTTGTTATACAAGAATCCTGCGCTGTGTATGTTGGGTATTTTCTGGAAGATATGCATATGCCTCGGCAAAAGATGCTATGGTGTCGTTTAGATATGGTTTATGGGTGTAGAGTCATTCTGAGACATTGGACGTCAGGCATGCCTTCCTCGTATGATGAATGGATAGAACTCATGTTGAATATTGCATGTTATGAACGTGTGATATTCAGAGCCTCGGGACGTCATGAGCTGTATATAAAAACGTGGGGTCCCTCTCTTACCCTGACTGAGAATATATTATGAAAAGAGAAATACTCTTGTCAAATTAGACCTACAACTGTCACAGGTTTGTCCGCAAAGAATGATGAAGAGGTAAGTTTAAAATAAATAGATGGAGCCGATGTATGTGTTGGCTGGCCTTCGCTCCTTCATTGGATTTAGTATTATTATTATCCTGTGTCTGTGCTTCATGTCTTTCTCTGTTGGTACAAGACTAACTTATGATGATCTAACTTTGTTGGATGTCCGAGCATCTGTTGTAAATTACGGAGATTGGATTGGTGAAGGCGATGGATATTCTTGGCATTTGCTGTCCTATTTGGACCACAGTTTTGGTGTCCAATGAGAAAGAAGAAACGCCATACTACCAGAAGACGAGATACATGTGCAGGGTTACAAGTTCAAGTGAGGAGGGAATTTCCTTTGTCGCAAACTCCAGAGTCGACAAACCGATCTGCTGTCGAGTGTCTTTGCAGTGGCCCAATTAGATTATGGTCACGGATGAATGGAGTGAATCACAGCAACTTGCGTTCTGTGTGTTTACAAACATTGGGAAAGACTGACAAGAATATGCCAAGTACTACTTTCTCATAGGCAGATCTGGTAAACGTGAGATTAGTTGTAAATAAGACATTTAGTTTACTTTTTTTCTATCTCGTAATCTGTACATTCTGTTCATTACTGAAACTTGGTTGACTGTTGGAGATTTAAAGGGATAGTTCACTTTAAAATTAAAATTCTGTCATCATTTACTCACCCTCAAGTTGTTTCAAACCTGTATTAATTTATTTCTTCTGCTGAACACAAAGAAAGGTATTTTGAAGAATGTCAGTAACCAAACAGTAGTCTGTACCCATTGACTTCCATATTATTATTTTTTCCTACTATGGAAGTCAATGGGTACAGACTACTGTTTGGTTACTGACATTCTTCAAAATATCTTTCTTTGTGTTCAGCAGAAGAAATAAATTAATACAGGTTTCAAACAACTTGAGGGCGAGTAAATGATGACAGAATTTTAATTTTAAAGTGAACTATCCCTTTAAGGCCTATTTCGGGAATTGTACCATCAGAGTGCTGTTATTTTAGCTTCCTAAAGGTCCTTGATGGAGGCACTGCGGTTATTTTTTTAAATCACCTCACTTGCCGATTGTTTTCCTGTGGATAATTTGTCATTTGAACTGTTTTTGCCTAAACCTATTTTATGTGTATCGGTGTATAGACCTCCTAAATATAATTTGTTATTTTTTCCTGAATTTTCTGAGCTGTTATCTGGGATTGTTCCATTATTTGAAAATATTCTGATTATTGGTGATTTTAATGTCCATGTTTGTTTTGATAACATTTTTTAAATCTCATTTACTTTTAACTTTAAGCAATATGTGAATTGATGGGCTTGATTTTAGGCACTTCTGGGCTTTGATTTTATGCTGGGCTTGATTTTAGGCACTGGCACTTTAGTCAAAAATTTTATGGTTACAGATAATTATTTCTCTGATCATAAACCTGTTATGTTTGATGTTACCTTGTCATGTACCCCAGTTAACCCACGATCCCAACGATATTGTTCTCATATAGCAACAGTATTTTTTGAGGCTTTTAGATCCTCGGCTAAAATTTCTGATTGCCTGGATCTTTCTCTTGAAACTAATTAGCTATCTTTGTTGTTTAATTCTGTTTGTTCAGATATACTGGATCATATTGCTCCTTGTAAATCTCGGTACCGGAAATTCAGAATCTCTTCCATGGGTAAATTACATGATATGGTCCTTAAAGACAGGAATGTAGAAGTGCAGAACGGAAATGGAAGAAGGACAAGTTGCAGATTAGGTTAATCGCAATTAACCCTTAATCACGCTTAAACCGATTTATTCATAGTACGATTATGAAATCGCAAATGCAGCAATAGGGGAGTATCACGCTGATACGTAGTACTTCCGCATTCAGTGATCTTTGTGCACTGCCACTTCCGGTGAATCACTCATCACTCTGGCGAACCCATGATGGACGACCCTAAGTTTATTTATACTGCATCCCTGGTAAATTTACCCAAAATAACTTTTTCTGACGTACATCAACTAACTGAAGAAGTGCTGCCTTGTTTTATTTTAAAGTTTGGCCCTTCATCCCGGCGAACCGCTTTAATCCATTTCTTCCTTAGACTCAGTTCAGTCGGGAATCCATGGAAACTTAAATAAGGTTGGCGTTGTTTGTTTGATTGACAAAGTGGAACAGAGCAGTGACATCTAGCCTTTGTTTCAGCCATTGTTGAACTGCGCCGGAAGTGGACATGCACAAAGTTGAAAAATCCCGCCCATGAAACCCGGAAGTGTGATAATCCCCTATTATTTTTTTTTATGCACAGCTCGTCAGTTAAGCATGGCTCTGTGATCAATAGAAAATGCTGTTTCATTTGAAATGACTGCAAATTTTCATTTGAAAAAGCAAAACGCGTCAAACATCTTTCCAAACATAAGAAGCATTTCTGAACCTCTTGTCCAACAAAAGACAACATTTAATATGTTTACTCCAAACTCACTTCATAACGTCAGTTGAGGGAAAACATCATGAGATGAATTGTCTTCTAACATAGAAGGCGGCACACACAACTTATTATTTCATAGTATTCTATACAGTGATAAAGGCTATGACGACTATCATTGAAGTATGAATATACCTGAGAAGGTTTGAAGAACTCAGATAACCATATATTGTTGTAGGCGTGTGTGTATTACTCTCTCTGGCCACTTACAAGGACTGTGTTACTATACAGTACGTGAATTTCCTGCTCTGCAAACTATCATCAAGACAGGAGTCTACCGTTTCTGCTGACCTACTGTAAAGTTCACTGACTTTGAGTTTGTTCCAGTTCTGTGTCTTTGCACGACAGACTGCCTATGTTAATTATTCATTAAAGACTATTGCAAGAACTTGCCTTTGCACATGGATCCTCTGTTTATTCAGCTGCAGCGATAGTATGATGCCCATAGGGATTTCCTGGAACAACATGCGTTATCATACTTCTGCGATGCATTTTTGTTGTTTCTGCATAAGAGCGCCCTCTAGCTTTCAGATGAAAGCTTGTTAAAGAAACCAGGGGCCCGTTCTTCGTACGTTGCTTAAAACATCCGAGATCAAATGAGACATCCAAGATGATATGATCGGCCTAATCATGATCTGGCTAATTGGGTTCTTCGAACACACCAGCCGGTTATGATTAGTATAGCTGGATTGAGTTATCTGAGATAATTGCGCGTGCATGCGCTGGTTTAAAAGGGGATATGTATCGATAGTAGAAACATTGATCAGCAACGCTGCTATTGGCTGCTCACCGTGGCCAAAGAGCACGCACAGTTTTTCTCCGCAGCAGAGCAAAAGCTAGTAGCCTAGTCGAAGTTTATGCGGAATTTTAATGTTTAATGAAAACGCCAGGGAACACATTAAAGTCTGTAAAAGCCAGGAGATGGGGCTGGCAAATAGTAGCAAACAAATTAAATTCAATAGTGGGAACCATGTTAAATGTTTCTATCACTTGTTACAGTATATACATTTTTGTATTTTAATTTAATTTCATAATTACTTTGTTCATTGTAATGTCAGAGCCACCACCCACTAGAACATTGGAACAAGTAAAAGTGAAAATGGTAATCTTTACTAAGCTACTTATACTGTTCTTGGTCTCTTTTAAAAATACAACCGTTAAATGATGTGCATGTGTTGTTCATGTGCAGCAACCAAGAAAAAGGCTATAAAAATTAATAAAAAACAGGTGGTGGTCACTTACTCCCCGACAGAAGGGCTGGCCCTTGGGTGAATGTGAATTGACCCTATTGTGGGGGGCATCTCTTCCTTAGACCCACGGCAGGGACCAGTAGCAGCAACAGCTTCATTACTGGTAAATGAGCTTTTAATTATCTTAGTACACTGTAAAATAATTTGTTGCTGCATTAAATTAAGTAGGCCTATTATCCAAATGGCTGGTCTAAAGCCTGAAATTGCTTTACTGTATGAAAGTGAACACTGCATGTAGGCTAATGTAAAAATATCTCTCTAAAAGAACACACGGAGTACTATTGCTGACCTTGCATAATATCTCTTATTGCAGGCAAAAGATGGCTTGATCACTGGCTTTTCTTTACAAAGAATAATTGAAATAAAAAAGGAACTAAGCATATTTGTCTTGTCTTTTATTAAACATTTAGTGAATTTAAAAAAATGGTGTCCCACAATTCTGTCCCGTGCCGCTCTGCTACTAGGTCCGTCCAAGTGCACTGGTGGAGGTCATCATCAGCTGGAGATCATTAGGCTGGAGGTCATCATCAGGCTGCACCTCCACCACAGGGATCCTCTCCTTTCTGATGTGTAATGATGTGTAATACGCGGCACATGTAACAATAATGTAACAGTCCCTGTCAGGTGCAACCCTCAGACTTTTCAGACACTGAAATTTTCCCTTTAGTTGCCCATGGTCAATTTAAAACTGTGCCCTTGTCCTGGCTAGAGCTCCATTGTCCGGGTTGTGGGTCAGGGAATGGGGTCATAAAATACTGCCTGCATGTATAGCCCCTGTGTCTCCAAGCATGTTGTAATCACCTACATAATGAAAAAAATATAGTTATGTTAGGCTCAGAATACGTGTAGCCTATGTAGTACAGTGTGCTTGATATTTATATTTTCCGTTTCCATGTTCAAATAATGTGGTACATGTGACTATGTGACTGATATGGTATAGTGTCACACACCGCCAAGACATTTTAGTCAGTCAACTGCATACTTTTTGATTCCATTCCTTTTTTTTTAATTTAATATAATAATATTACTAATATGATATATTTAGAATTGTAATAGTAACTTACCTGCACATTACACTGTTCACAAAATCCTCTTCATTGAGGCCTTGATGGGAACGTGTGTACAGTCTCTGGCACCATTCACGTTAGTGAAGCCTGACACAAAGGTTACTGTAAATCATACTTATTGGCTAAGTCATGATTGCATGATATTCATTAAAAAATATAATGTACCTGCATTGGCAAAAAATTAAATAAATTAAAAAAATAAACAAATCTGCTTTACAACCTTGGGTCTGGAAAAACCATAAAAACCCCGAAAAAAAAGCTTGAGCACGAGGTAAACTTTGTGAATGGCACGACAGGCAGCACATTTTTACCAAGTTCACCGTATCACTCACAAATAATCTCAGGGAAATGCACACAGTTTGTGCTGTTGTTAAAGCCCGACTCCGACATTAAATGTGTTGTTACAACAAATTAATGATACAAATGACACTCACGAGTCACGAGAAAAACTATATCTCTCTAAAAGTACGCTATCCGCGCTGCGCTAAAGGACTTCCCGGATCACCTCCGCTTATAAAGCCGGGATCTAATCCTGTTAACATGAAATAAGCCTGCTCGCGAGCAGGTTTAAGATTGCGCACCTGTTGCTATGACAGCAAGTCCAGGATGAGCGTCGAAGAACCAAACAATCCAAGATCATGCCAAATCGCCAACAATCAAATCCAGCTAAGTGAGTTAGCGACGTACGAAGAACGGACCCCTGGTCTATACCTTGACAATGCTAAATAATAAAAAGACTGAAATTGTACTGTTTGGGAAGAGAAGCATGTTGTGTACTCCAGTAAAGAGCTTGGGGCAGTTTTCATCCTGTGTAAGAAGTCATGCCACTAATAGGCATAGCTTTTGATTCTCATTTTATTTGACTTGACCTTCAAAAAAATGTTTCTTTCAATTGAGGAGGATTGCAAAATTGAAGTTAGTTTTATCTAAGAATGATCTTAAAGTTATACATGCTTTTATATCCTCATGATTGGACTCTTGTAATGTGTTATATGCAGGGGTTTGTCAGTCATCCTTGTCGAGGTTACAACTTCAAAATGCGGCGGCCAGACTGCTGACAAATACTAAGAAGAGAGACCATATATATAACTCCAATTGTGGCCTCTCTCCACTGGCAACTGATTAAACAATGAATTGAGTTATTCCCTTTTAAAACTTTCCATGGTTTGCTCCAGAGTTTATCAGGGATCTTTTAAACATCCAGTCCACCATAAGATCACTCAGGCTGAACTCGCAGATTTTGTTTAAGATCCCACGTAGTGTAGAGGTGATTGTGCATTTTCAGTCATGGCTCCTAGACCATGGAATGATCTTCCATTTTCTGTGTGTTCTTCAACTTCTGTACAGATGTTCAAATCACGTCTTGAGACCTATAATGTGCATTTTTATATCGAGAAAGAAATTCCTTTGTGATCTTAAATCAAAACTGAATCATTTGCATAAGCATTTATTCTTATGAAATATTTTGTTTCACTTGAAAATATTACATTATGGAAGTAAAAATGGGTTGCAAAGGGCAAAACACAATGACTGTAGCCAGATTGGACAATATATAGTTTTGATGTCCAGGATATGATGACAACTTCAGATTATCAGATCTTAAAGAAACTCATTAATAATGACATTATTAATTATTATTAATGAATTATTAGTCTACATAGTCTAAAAAAGCATGGTATGAAATGTGGCTTCAAACTACACAACTATCGGAATAAAACAAGATTTTGATATGTTCAGAAAACATTATGTTAAAATCCACTAAAACATGTTTTACCAGAACCCGATTCCACTCTGTCAAAATGAGAAAATCTCAAATTTAAGGTGGTAGTAAAAGTTGGTTTAAACACCTGTCCAGATGCTAGTCATTTATGAGAGCCATATGAATTACTGTTTTCTTGTAGTTTATGGCAGTGACATTGAATTTATGCTTTAATCTCCATCTTTACAACTGCTTTTGGAATAAAAGAAAGTTGAGTTATTCATTTTGTTTACCACACCCAATGTTAATAGTCAGATTGAACTGTACAACAACCTAAATACACTACTGATATTATGGGGTTAAATTAATTCCATGTTGAAAGGATCCCTCAAAGGAAATTACATAAAATAGCCCACTCCCCGAGAGGGTTTACCTTTGAAATCTTGTTTAGGGAACTATCATAAATTGTTTCATTATTTTTATTTTATACTATTGTAATTAGTCAATTATATAAATCAAAACCTGACCCTGAACAGCCAAGGATCAACCAACATAGGTATGTGACCTGAATGTGCCTGTACAGTTTTATGTGATGTGTAGCACCTGCAGCAATTCTAATGTGAACTGTTTGTTTATCACAAGGTCTGCGAGTGCATCATCGGGAGAAACACTGCTAATGTTTGTTCTGCGCAAGTTATGCTTGCAGTAGCAATAAACACACACAGGAACACTGGGTTTTAATGTTTTATTCAGCGTTTAAGTTCAGCAAAGGTTCAAGTGCTAAGAGTTAGTAGAGATCTGGGGTGTAAGCACATCTGCACTTAAGATAACCGCTCCAAGTTGATTCGGTTATTACCTTCTGCAAAATCACCCGATAGAGGTTGTGTTAATTGTCTGTAGGCATTTATTGATATGGACAGTCAATCCTTAGGTCAGAATTAAGCAATATTTAAGGAATATAAAACATCAAAAATCTCCAGTGATGGCTACATTTTAAAACTATATTTTTTGCTCTGGGTTACTCAGAGGTATTTATTTCCCTAACTAGAGTTAAGTTGCAAGTTCCAAGTAACTCATTAGCATTTGTAGACATTAATTCTTCTTCTTAATGCCCTACCGACATTAGTAATACTTTTTTTTTCAACTATGGGCACTTTTACAAAATAAAACAACAAATAGAATATTTTAAATAATGTTATTTAAATAGTAAACATATCTGTGATGTTTGCTATGTTATTAAAATGGGAAACATCAAACATTAATTTGTGATATTTCAGGAAGACAGACAAAAAATTACTGCATTCTCATCTTATGGATGTATGTCCACTGCTTGAAATTGAAAGTAGACAAATTAAATAAACCAGTGAGAATGTGACTTTTTAGACAGTTTATTTTCTAAAATCCACAGGCCCAGAGTACCTAAAGTACCTAAATTTACTGGCTAATTTAACTGATGTAGTGAATCCTGAGAGAATCCACCTTGTAATGTCAACATTTTTGCGGCACCAGATTCCCCAAGCAATCTCAGCAAAATAAACATGCATCAGTGATTCTTTATATGCTAATCTGAACTGAAATTGAGTCTGGAGAAAGAGAAAATTAAATGTAGTCACATTATAACATGGCAAGCTGTGAGAATTGCAATGCAAACAGATCAGATTAGATTTTCAGAGGACAGATACACAGATCAATCATGAATTTGTTTCCAAACACATTTCCCAAACAGCTTACCACCCTATCCTCTCGACTCTCTATCTTCCATTGTTCATCAAACAGATGGTACTACTCCAAACTCACACCACTGATTGAATAGCATGACATTTCAAATGGTCAAATAAAAAAGAGAAATGCTCTGGTACTGCTACGTTAAAGATAACCTATGTCTTTTTTTTTTCTACAAAGTCTTGCAAATATGTTGTTTTTGGGGTCTAATAGAATAGATTTTCATGCTTGAAAGTTCAAAAATAACTTATTTGCACATATTTTACATTGCTGAAGCACCTCTGTAACCAATCTGTCAGTAATGCTCAGCTGCGTCCGAAAGCTTATCTTAATTGTTGCCGTGCTGCCCTATCAGGCAATGACTTTGTAGGAAACATTTGCAAATGAAGGCACTACAAAACGGATTTCGGAAAGACTTCTGAGGCAGCATAGCACTTTAATGATCTACAACAAAATAGAGAGAGCTTTGGTGGTGATAACTAAGTGAATATTTAATTACTACAATAATTCTAGCTGGTTAAAGACATCAAAAGTGAAAAAACTTGATCAAAAACGTACATTTACACAAACCGACCATCAACTCAACTTTCAGATGCCATTTTTACAGAATGGAACACACAGGATTGTGGGATATCATAGGCAGTGAAGGATACATCTATAGGCATTGGGCAAATTCCAATCAGAAGGGAGCATCCTTGTACACACTCTGAAGGCTAGAGCCCTTGACACTTGGAACTTGAGTGTCATAATGAAGAAGTTTGAAATGCACTTAGACGAAGGGAGCAATAAAAGCCAAACGTAATTTTCTCATTAGCTTCACCTGGAACGTTACCATGACAACGCTAGGCAGCGACAACAGGAATATCATATGTAATTGCTTTGTGTGTTCCTTCTCTGCTCTTAACTTTATAAAAATTCTTGTCTCTTCTTTGAACCCTGCAGATATAGACATATTTACCTAAAAATATATACTATTAAACACATTTCTTACCTATGAAACATATTTAAACTCCATATGAAATGTGTTTAATAGTATATATTTTTAGGTAAATATGTCTATATCTGCAGGGTTCAAAGAAGAGACATATTTACCTAAAAATATATACTATTAAACACATTTCTTACCTATGAAACATATTTAAACTCCATATGAAATGTGTAATATATCACAACATACAGCTCGAATTATTCTGCCTTTCGAATGGAAACTCGCACTTTGGTGTTGATTTTGTCACGCCACTCACCAATACCAATGTTAGATCCGGGGTGGGAAAAAAACAGCATATCTTGGACATGGCGACCAGTGATGTGGAATGTTTATTTTAAAAGTAATGCTTTAATATTGCATTACGCCCTAAAAACTAATTGTGTTAGTTATTTTTTTATGGAAAGTAATGGCTGTGTCCCAGTTCAGAGGCTGCATCCTCGAAGACCACGTTATTCGAAGGACGCGCCAAGACTAGTTAAATGTATAGCCGATTGCGTGACCAATTTCAAAGGCTCCTTCAAATACAGCCTACAAATGCACCGCAGGAAGTAGGGGTGCTGGGGGTGCATTGTACATGCAATGCAGATTTTTGTTAATTTACATTTATTCATTTTTAGCATTTAAGTAATATATTTGTAATAAACACTTTATGTGTTATTTACTATTTAAAAAGTGTTATTTAAATGTTAATCTATGTTTTTTAAAACAGACGTGCACCCCCCAAAAAAAACAGAAAGAGCCTTCGAATTGGGACAGCCTCCGTTGGGCCGCAGTGATGCAATCAGCCTTCGAATGCGGCCTTCGAAGGATGCAGCCCCTGAATTGGGACACAGCTAATGTGTTACGTTACTTTTGCATTACTTTTTCTCACCATGGGCTTGGCTTTCTTGTTTATTTTTAAGAACAAATAAAAACAACAAAAAGTTATATTTTTGGCAAATGTAGAGGCCCTTTCACACCAAAAGTGAAATGAATAAGCCTCAGGCTGAAGGTAATGCAGATTCAAGTCTGTGCAGTAGAAGACGCAGCTCAGACAAATCTTTCAGCAGTGCAGCCATTCTGGATTGCAAAAGAATAGGATGCAGGAGAAGAAAGTTCAACAGTCTTACTTCAGCTATTAAAAAAAAAAAAAAAGAAGAAAAAAGTTTGTTTAACCTAAAGTTATTTCTGTTTATTCGCATGGTTGAACTGGATTAGCTTACTGCTTACTGATATAGAAAATAACTCCCTTTGGAGTGGACTTTGTGATTTGTAATTTTGCAGATCTTTTCATGCTCAAACAGCAACATCACACAGTAAAGAAAGTTGAAAATGAAAAAACAATAGGTCCCTCTTTAATATTACATTGTTTTTTTGTCTTTCAAACACACTGAGGAGTTTTTTTTTTTATTACATAAGTTATATAATAATTAAAATTCAAAATATGCAACTTTAATTAATTCAGTTTGTCTACATGCTCCCAAAGCTCTGAAATGAGGCAACTGTTTTTAAATTTGGTGAAAAAAAAAAAAAAAAAGGGTTGGTTTCTGTTTTTAAATTAGCCTGCAGGATGCACTTGGACTAAAAAACTTTTCATATCAACTATCCTCTTAATTGCTCTCTGTGCTGACACAAATCCCCCTATTACAAGCAAACCCAGACTGACAGAGATAAATAAAGGAGTGGCATGTCCCAGGGTGCAGCAGGAATCCAGAATAAGCCTGTGAGAGTTATTCCACTGTGCCAGGGACATATTGAGCAGTGCCTGTGGCAGTCTTCTTTGGGAGAAATTGCAGAAAAGAGAGAGTGCTCTCACCTCCAATTATGTCCCTGTCTAGCTCCTCTCTCACCAGCTCCACTCTATATACAATATCTGTCTTTTTCTAATTTCATACCTCCGGGTCATTGAGTGATACATGAGGAACTAGTCCAGTCTGGTTGTACAAACAGTTTCTGAACACTGCACGGGTACGTCATTTGCCCTTTGTGTTACAGCCTCCCCTCGCTGTGCAAAGGGTGCAGTGGGCTATATTATTTTGCAAAATGTTTAGGCATTGGGCTTGTTAGGTCACTTTCTTCATTACATTGTGCTCAGGGGCAGATGAGCCGGGTGACCTGCAAATGTAAAAGTGGTGCATTGGCTAGAACAAACAGGAACAAAAAGCAACTTGCAGCATCATGAACAAACTATTTTAACCAAATTGAATAATAACTGTGGCTCATTGGAAATATATGACTGGCTACATTTCTGCAAAACCTGAAATACGCTGCACTGGGTACAGTTCGCTGCACTTTTCAGACTGATCCACAAGAGGTGCAATATTTGTTCTCCATTACAGTTGCATGAAATGTCATGTCATAAAAAACCCATGCCTGTGGGTACATTTTTGTAAAAGTACATTGCATTCCTTTTATCACATTTAATGATGTTTCATTAACAAACTTCGGGTGGATCACGTTCTATCCAAGATCTATCCAATCAACATGTCATCAGCAAATAACTCTTCTATCCTATCAGCATAAGAGGAGGCATATATATATATATATATATATATATATATATATATATATATATATATATATATATATATATTATATATATATATATATATATATATATATATATTCATAGACAGTATATAAGATGGACACAGTGACCCCATAGATTTCACAGAGAAAAGTGAAGCCCATTTGAAGCACTCACTTCCTGATTGCCAGGCGAACAGCGCAGGCTCAAACTGAGCTTGGTGACGTGAGCAACATTTCTGACAGTTGTCAGTCTTCTAGTAGCTGTGCCGAGAGAAATCTGAATCATTCCCTTCCGAATCTCGCAGAGACGGAGAGCGTGAGCATTAGCTGTTCATGAGCTAGCAGCAGGAGCAACCTTATCACTCTCTATGGGCTTCTCCCTTGACTTTATCGGACCTTATGCCTCCACGTCCCCCCCGATTGCTTGCGAGCTTCTCCGCCGGTCTATATGGTAATTTCTCTACAGTGCGACAGAGAGTCGCGTGGGTTATGACGCAATCGTTAGCCTATTTTTACAAAAACGGCTTCTAAGGGGGCCATAACGTAAGGCACAAGGTAATGGAGCCTTTTATACATTGTCGTGTTTCTTTAGAAATAAATAATGGACAAATGGAGTCTTTGGACACCTCAGATGTAAAGTTATTCGCTGTCAAAGTGACGCAAAAATGAATGGGAGTCAATGGAGTGCTAACAGCAGGTGAAGTTCTGCTACAATGGACACATTAATGCATCTACTGTACCTAATATGTATCCAAAGGAATCGATATTGAACCAAGATCAGAATCAAATCACAAGAATTGAATTGAAATTGTGAAATTTGTGTCAAGCAATAATAAAAACAGTCGCATACCACTCATTGTACCATGTAAACATTGTATTGTCACTAAACTTAATAAAATTCTGTTTAGTCACCAACTGTTTTGACAATCACAATACACTTATAATTCTGATGCAAGTTTTTTTTTTTTTTTTACATCCCCCCAATCCCAATCCACCCCATTTTATGTTATGATACATTATATGTTATGTTAGATTTTCACTGTTTACAAAGGCAGGACCTGCCATCTTGTCTTTTTGGCTTGTTGTTCCTGATTGCACTTTAACCCCAAGGGGGACTAATTGTGATTAAAATACAAAGCTTTGTTTTAGAAATGTTTACTTTTTTTTAGAAATTTCAAAGCATTCAACTTCTGTATTGATATTGCACACTTGGTTGTCATTCTCTAAAACCACTTTAAACACTTTAGACATTCAAAGCCAACAACTTTTAAAGCCACCCTTTAAGTGTTCAGTAAATGGTACAGGAATCGATATGGGAATCGTTAAGGAATCGCATCGATAAGCAGACTTGCCAATGGCATCGATATCGATAATTTCTTAACGATGCCCATCCCTATCCTGGAGTGAGTCGAGTTAAAGGGTTAGTTCACCCAAAAATGAAAACTGGTTCAGAAACCTCTCAGATTTCATCAAAAATATTTGAATTTGTGTTCCGAAGATGAAACGAATGTCTTACAGGTTTGAAACGACACAAGGGTGAGTAATTAATTACAAACATTTTTTTTTTTGGTGAAATAACCCTTTAGGTTTTCTTTCTTTGAAGAAGGCCTTCTTGACCATGTTCACTTCCATCAAAAGGGTTGGGGGCCTGCAGGCGTTCTTCAGCGTGCCAGAGTTCTGGTCTGCACAGCTGTAAGCTGTAAAAAAGGTGAAGCTGAAGCTACCTACTCCCATTGCAAGTACTGTCCTTTCTGTCCCCGCATAGTACAAAGGACTACACGACTCACGTCGGGATACAACGTTGAGAGTGCACTTGTTACCCGGCACGCTGTAGTTTGCCGAAATATGCACCTCCAAAACCTCGTAACTCGGTTCAGCTTATTGTGGTGCTTTCCATAGAGACCCAATGGGCCCTATTTTAAACGATCCGAAACGCAAGTATCAAACCCAAAACGCAAGCAACTTTGTGGGCGGATCTCGGATGCTGTTGCTATTATACCGGCGGGATAAATGACTCTTGCCTCAGACGCAAATCTAAAATGGGTTGGTCTGAAGTAGCTACATTACTCATAGGTGTGGTTTGGGCATAACGTGCAATAAACCAATCAGAGCGTAATCTCACATTCCCTTTAAGAGTAGGCGCGCTTGTTCCATGGCGAATTGCTATTATAACGGCGGATTGGCCAGGCGCACGCAACTTAGATGATAGTAAAGGTGATTTTGCAGTCTTCAGAATTTTGTTTCCTGGTTCTTGACGGACAAAACACTTTGTCAGATGTTCTTATATACCTGTGTCTTGTCACTATTGATCAAACAGGTTTGATCCGTCATTAATTAGCCTGAATAATTTGGGTAAATGTGTAAACTAGATTTATGCCTATATTTTCTCATCTTCATGGACACGACAATGATTTCCCTTGTGTGGTAATATTTTTCCTTGTAATCATGTATGGTTTGCAAAAATGGGAACTGCTGCGTCTGTGAGAGAAGCAAGGTGTATGCGCGTTGTGCACACGGTACATTATGGCCAAGCATGCGCCCTTAAAATACCTGGTTTTCTCAGGAGGTCTCCCATCCAGGTACTAACCAGGCTCAGCCCTGCTTAACTTCAGTGGGCAACCAGTCCTGGGCTACAGGGTGATATGGCTGCTGGCCCAAACTAAAATTTAAGTTTTTAGTTCAGTTTTAGTTCTTTTTTTTTTCAAGGAAACAATATGAGAGGAAAAACGGGTACATGACCGGGAAAGGACCTCATGCCGGCACTCAAACTGGGATCGCCAGCGCTGCGCACAAGGTTATTGAATCAAACATCATACTGTGAGGAAGTTAGGAACAGACCTTAATTTAAGTAATTATTCATGAATAATCTTTCCCTCCAGTGAGCTGTTAGACTTGATAACAGGGAGTTTGGGAGTTGAACTGGAATCAATTAATTAATCTTTCTTTTGAGCTGGTTCTTTTCGTATAATTCATTTGCAAACCAAAGTTCAACTGTCTCAATAATCTGGTCAACAGTTCTTGAGGTAATAGATCACTGCAGGGAAGAACATTGAAATTGTTAGTCTATTCATAATACAAAGCTATCATATGGATTCAGAAAACTATAGTGCATGAATCATATGGGCCATAAGGCCCTATACTCATGGTGAAGGCCTTTATCGTTCTTCTCTTAGGGTTAAAAAGAAGTTTGAAATACCTTTGCAGCAGTTTAGATTAATATTTTAATGTGTTTTACACACTTTCCTCTCAATAAAAAAATAAACACACAACAAAAATGAAGCAGTAAACAAACCATCTGGTCATAACGACATGAATGCTTTTACAAGCTATGCAATTCAGCACACCCAATCAACTCAAGTCTCGTAACATTTATTGAACACTTTATAGATTGCTTTAAAACATCTTGGGTTATGACTGTAACCCTTGTTCCCTGAGAAGGAACGAGATGCTGCGTTGAAGACTACACTTTGGGGAACGCCTCCAGCGTGATAGCATTTGAAACACGTGTGGAATTAGTCCAATCTCAATTGGTGTTGCATCCAACGCATTCTCATCCTTGGGCGTCATATACTGACGCTTTTGACAAATCGTCTACATCCAACGCACATGGCACCCTTTAGCGTCAATATGACACGCACAGAGCTTTGTTCGGTTATGGTTGGGTTTAGGTCTGGGGTAGGGTTAGGGTTAGACCGCTAGGAGGCGCCTTCTGGCCCATATCTATCTGCGTCTCATATTGACGCTAAAGGGTGCCATGTGCGTTGGATGTAGACGATTTGTCAAAAGCGTCAGTATATGACGCCCAAGGATGAGATCGGCTGGTTGCATCATGACGTCACGTGATGGTGTTCACGGAAGCTACAAAGGGACGCTGGCACACAGCAAATGTTAGCTTCTGATGTTCTCAGGCACTCAAGAGGTGTGGCAAAGGGACACTGCATGTCGTTCCCCTCGTTACAGTCGTTCCCTTTCGACGGAAACTCTTGTTGCGTCGAAGACGACACTTCTGGGAACTAAATATACCCACTGCGTCACACTGACCAGTGCCTGTTCTGGTGTGAAGCTTGTCAAGCACAGCTCAGGATGAGAGGACTTGAAAACCTGGTGTGGAGGGCAGATCCAAGCAGTAACATTTGATGAAGGTGTGCAGGGAGACCCAGCTAGCAACAGCACAGACCTCTTGAAAGGAAACCCTGATAGCAGCGCTTTGAAAGAAGCTATTCCTCTAGTCGAGTGGGCGCTTATCAGGAGAGGCAAGGGCAGACTGCGTGCCTCATACACTGGTAATCATCTGCTTAGAGGCAGGAGAACCCTTCTTAGGTGACCCAGAACACACTAATAGCTGGTCTGACTTCCTCCAACCTGAGGACCTACATACGTAGGCCTCCAAGGCCCAGACAGGGCATAGGTGTAGCCTCTGCTGATCAGCCGACAAATGTTGTGGAGGATGAAAGGCCTGCAGGATAACTGACCTTGCCACATTAGATTGCACCTTGGCTATGTAGCCTGGCCTAGGGTGGAGAATGGTCTTACCCTTCCAGGAGCAAACTCGAGGCAAGAGGGAGCAACAGATAAAGCTTTGATTTGAGGGGGCGTAATGGTTAGCACACGAATGAACTTCTCAGACAACTCCTCAATGGGTTTGAAGGGTGCCAGGGATAACCCTTCAAGAACCGTCCTTCGGATGAGACGTTAAACCGATGTCTTGAGTCTCCATGGTCATTAAAATCCCAGGATGTCCTGTGAAGAATAGTAGGGGTATAACCCCGGCATCCTGGCCAAATTTGCCTCTTGGCCTCTGTCCATCATGGCCTCCTAATCATCCCCATATACTGATTGATTTCATCACTGTCTCCTCTCCACCAATAAGCTTGTGTGTGGTGGGCGTTCTGGCGCAATATGGCTGCCGTCGCATCATCCAGGTGGATGCTGCACATTGGTGGTGGTTGAGGAGATTCCCCCCTTCCATATGTGAAGTGATTTGAGGTCCCAGAAAAAGTGCTATATAAATGTAACAAATTATTATTAAGAACCCTACTGGTAGGGGGCGCTATGATGCCTGCGAACCAGACTCCGTTGGGCCAGTACGGGGCTACCAGAAGTAAATTGACCCTGTCCCGACATACCCTCTTTAGAACTCCCAGGAGCAGAGCAATCGGGAAAAATGCGTACAGCCACCACCTCGGCCACGCCTGCATCATGGCAGGAAAAACTAAAGCGGACAATGCGTGTTTTCGTGAGAAGTGAACAAATCTACTTCTGCTTGCCCCGAACTTCCTCCGGAATATCACATTTTTGTTCCCGGTAATGTACATTGCTCTGAGTGAGAGCAACTTGCTCTGGAATCACAAAAGAACCTGATGCGCCAGTCTGCACAGAGGCCACGACCTCAGGCCCCCCTACCTATTTATATAGGAGACCATCTACGTTTTGTTTGTTCAAACTAGAACATGATGGCCCCTGAAGTCCAGTAGGAACTCTCAAGGCCAGAAACACAGCCACCATCTCCAGGCAATTAATATGCCACGAAAAATGATGCCCTCTTCACAGACCTTTGGTAAAGCAGCCCTCCATACCCGCTCCCCAGCCAGTGAGGGATGCATACGTAGTCATGATTTTAGGCTGACATGGTGCTCCCAACACCGGGCCCTGGGACAGGAACCATGGTTTCTTCCAAATAGTCTAAACTTTAACTAACTAAAATGTAAACTTCTGCGTCGGATCCTACGCCCTTACGCTGTAGGCTACGCATCAGTTTTTATTTATACTTCTGTGTCGTTGTCCGTATTGGTTGTCCGTATCTGTGTCTTTTCCCCCAAAAGTTAACATCAGGAACTTTCTCTATTGAGGAAGGATTGATATGTGGAAGTATGTGTCGTTGTCCTCGAATCTGATTTGACTCGCAATGATAGGGCGAGTTAGCATCTTGAACCTAAATCTCCTCAGAGAACGATTCAATACCCTGAGATCTATGAAAGGATGCAACCCCCCATCCTTTTTGGGCATTATGAAGTACCGGCTGTAGAATCTGGCCCTCTCTCGCGAGGAGGAACACACTATATGGCCTCCTTTTCTAAAAGACACACAACCTCTTGCTCCAATAGTGTTGACAATAGGTTGACAATAGTGTAGACCACCCAGCTGAATTTATGCGGCCAAAACACAAATTTAATTATGTACCCTGCAATTGCTGGAAACTGATGCGTTCTGAGGCGCATGAGGCGGCACTGGAGCAAACATCGATTTCCTGAGGGCTCCACGGAGGAGTGAGATGTTGTTGCTCCATCAAGGGGGGACCGCCCTAAGAGCCTCTTTCCCGAAGCCTTCCTCGCCTGAATGTCAGTCCTCAGATCTGTCTTTTTCTTAGAAGACTTTGGTTGAGAGTGTTGTCTCGACCCCCAGGCTTTTTGAGGGGGGGGGGGGGGGGGGGTTGGGGGGGGGGGGGCTCGAGAGGCAAACTCTCCTTCTGCTGCTGCAGGTGTAAGGAGCTGGTGGCTGATAGGGGGTCTAGACTGACGGCGGGGGATGAATTGTTTAAATGCGGCTGACTGTCACTCCACCTTCTGAAACCTCCTGACAAGAGTATTCACAGCGTCGCCAAAGAGGCCAAAAGGCAAAAGCGTGGCATTGATGAGAGATATGATGATAACGTCTCTTCAACCTGCAGCATCACCCCACAGCCGTTCTCTTTCAAGTCCAGAATGGAGGAATAATTATGCACAAAGGGGCTCGATAATCTCGATGAGAACGGCCTTTTCCATGATCAAGTCGCCTCGGTGTGAAGATCGTGAAAGAAAGGAAGACTCCGACCTGAGAGCTGTGACCGAGACTACAGTAAAGCACTCATTGAGTTTGCTTTTCTCTTATGCGCTTCCTGCTTTACTGTTGGCCATTCAATATTTAGTGTGGCTCTGCTCTAGTCAAGACATCCAGCAGCTCCTCAAAAGCAGAAGAATGAGGTGGTGATTCCTCTAATTATCCTGGCTCAATGCTCAGAACATCCAACTCCTCAGAGCCTGATAGTTTAAGCACCGGGTTCTCATACTGGACAGAAGAAGCTGCAGAGTGGGTTTACAATCCCTGATTGGGAACAACAGAGCTGGCTGATGAGACTGGCCGAGACGGTCTCAAACTTGTCAGCCAGCTCCATTTGCAATCCCTTGATTGTAAACACCACGCCGCCTCGGCAGCTTCCATTTACACCATCACATGTGACGTCATGATGCAAATCCAATCGAGATTGAACTAGTTACACACATGCTTCAGACGCTATTACGCTGGAGGCGTTCCCCAAAGTTTTGTCTTTAAAGTATCAGGAGTTTCCTCGAAAGGGAACAGTATCAGGGTTGCTTTCAATCAGAATCACAACAATGATTTTTATTATAGAGCAGCTTTCCAATATGTTCATGTTTTACTTGCGTCTGATGGACTGAACAGAACGTAAAAGAAGGCAGAGCCCCAGAGAACCAATGGTAGCTCAAAGATGTGTACAGTTGGAGCAAACTTTTTCTGGAAAATTCTGTGACAATTGTCAACCGGTTTCGAACTCCGGACACAAACTTCAAACAAACTTAATTTTGGCCTGATTTTGTTTAAAATTAAATCAAACCAGTTCGCTCATCAATTTCACATACAAGTATCTCGGGCTTGTATGCTGTTTTTTTTTTTTCTGGGGTCAGGGGTTACCTTATGTTCCACAGGAGAAAGAAAGTATTTGCATTGAAAAACATGAGGGAGACTAAATTTAAGTCTTGGTTGAATTATATATATTTTTAAATCACTTTCAGTTCTGAAATTCTTTCTTATTTCTTCTATGATTATCACCAAACAACATATGCAACTTGACAAGTTGGACTGGAGCTCAGCAGGAAGGATAATTTGATTCCCACAGAGACTAAACCACTCAATCAGAATAACCATTTGAGGCCACCCTGTTGTAGATAAGTAATTTGCAATTTAGCAACATTTCTAAAGATTGTAGCCACAGGCAGCGTGGTGTACCACTCTTATCAATGCACTGTAAATGCAGTTTGCCTTGCTGCAAAACACTTCATGTGGAAGTGAAGGTCAGTGCATGCCGCAGGAGATAATTTTATCGTTTTTCACAGTTACTCTCTCATTCTCTTTCTGTCATTTTCAAGAGTCAAGACATTGATCTCTCTTAAATTGGGAGCTATTGCATAGCCCAAAATGTCACAGATGACTCTGCCAGTGGCAAAAGGATTACATTCAAGAAAACTCTTTCAGTGACAGCTTCCTGAGTTCTTTGGATACAGAGCAGAGTGAAATTCTGGATTAAGCATCTAGGAACAAAACTTGTCAAAGCACAGCACAGAAGAAAAGCATAATGTTGTAAAGGTCGGATATAGGCCTACACCTATGTGCCCATAAAAATCTGCATTGGCTAGAATTATTTTATGATTTCACTGCAATACAGAGTGGGTGTTGAGTGATGAAGTGGAGGAGTTTGTGCTTCTGAGAGCTGTCTCAACACTTTTGGTCATATTCAAGTTGAAATTAACCAAAAGACTGCAAGGGATGTGATTTTAAATGTAAGAAGTTTGGTATTTTTAATAAAAGGGATTTTGATATTGCTATGTGGCTGCAACCATCTTTAACCAAGCAGTGTTAATTGAGGATTTTTAAATAATAATAATAATTATTCTAAAATAGATTTATTTTGATATATATATATCCAAAATAAATCTAATTTAGAATAATAATAGTTATTAATTATATATATAATGAACTTCATGAATCTTATTACCATTAGGTATTATAAACCATTGGTTAATATTTAAGACAAATATAGGGGTAACACTTAATTTCAATAGGACACTTTAGACATTCAACTAACTATAAGTAACTTTGCAACTAAAAGTCTGCTACCAGTCATTAAAGTATTAGTAGACTGTAGACAGATTTGAATGCTAATATCTGTTAACACTTTTTAATGGTCGCCCAACAGACACTGACTATTCTACTGAATGTAAGTAACTTTGCAAGTGCAATACCAACCTATTCTACTAACACAAACCATAACCTAACAGTTTACTAATACTCTAATGAGAGTTAGTTGGCATGTAGTTCTGCATAAATATGCTGAAGGTGAGCTCACTTACTTTGTTTCTTCACAGTCCATAGAGAACACGGTTATGAGATGCATTATGTGAATGCTTGGCTAAAGAGATGCGTCTTAAAGTTATAATTAAACTGGGAGAGTGAGTCTGAGCCCTGCACATTATCAGGAAGGTTATTCCAGAGTTAAGGAGCCAAATGCGAAAACGCTCTCCCTCCTTTAGTGGACTTAGATATCCTAGGCACTACCAAAAGCCCAGAGACCTAAAAGAGCGTGATGGATCGTAAGGCAATAGAAAATCAGCCAAATTCACAGGAGCTCAAACGTTTAGGGCCATGTAGGTCAGTTGTGATACTTTATAATTGATAAGGAACTTAGTAGGTAACCAGTGTAGAGATGATACAATTGTTGTTATATGATCCTATTTTCTTGAGCTGGTAACAACTCTAGCAGCTGGATTTTGGACTAATTGTAGCTTGTTTATTGAGGATGCAGTACAACCAGGTAGTAATGTATTACAGTAATCTAGTCTAGAGCCAGGAGCCATATCACCCTGTAGCCCAAGACTGGTTGCACACTAAAGTTAAGCGATTGTGGCAGGTCAATGAAATTTATCCTGCCTGCAGGTGGCTGCTTAATTAATTTGAGCTTGTCCTATCAGTGAACTGTAGTAGCACATATAAACCAGCTGGTTAGAGTGTTTGGTGTCACGAGGCACCGCCCCTTCCCGTGTCGTCATTTTCCGTCGTCATTCAGGTATGTTGGATGTTGTAAGCTGGTCGATCAATGGCATACTGTAGCTAACATTAGCTTATTTCCAGGGCGACATGCAAGTTATCATGGCTGGCATTCGGCTGAGGTTGTAGCCTACCCTGGATGGTCAAAGCATGGGTGTTGATGCTTCCCGCCAGTGATGTTTAGTTATCGCCGATGTGCATGCTTGCTGTCCATCTGATAGACGAGTTGAGTTTTCAGCCCACATGCGTGTTTGTTGCCTGACTGAGTTGGTTCCCAGAGATCGCACTTATAAGGTATGTGTTTTAAATGTTTGCCTGGGTTAAATGGCGATCTGTTGAGAGAAACTCGATTTTATTAATTGTTAGCAGTTAAATCACAGAGTTTCTGAATGTTTATTTTTTAACTTAATAGATGTAATAAGGACCGATTGGTCGCGTCTGCACCACCGATTAGTTTCCGTGCGGTTGACTGCGTGGGACTACTTCCGGAGGCGTTGCTGCTTTGCTGCTTTTGTTTTTGTTTTGCTCCATTTGTTCTGCTGTGGACAAAGGACTGAAATCGCTGTCCTTTGTGTTAATTTTAGTGTGTGTGCAGCCCTGTGAGCCCTTTATTTCAGGGATGTTTCTGTGTCTTGTGTGACACCAGGAAAGTTTCCTTTTTCATTTGTATTAGTTTTTATTTTGTATTTTGACTCAGAATGTAACATGGTAAACTTAAAACTGTGAATATCTCTACTTCAATTTCTGTCTCTTGGAGTGACAATTCTGAGTGTGTTTCAACAGTGACAATTCTGAGTGTGATTCAACAGTGACAATTCTGAGTGTGATTCAACAGTGACAATTCTGAGTGTGATTCAACAGTGACAATTCTGAGTGTGTTTCAACAGTGACATTTCTGTTCCAGGAGCTGAGTGCACAAAGCAGGGGCGGATTGTTGGTGGTGGTCTCCCTCACGAGTGTTGTGTGCTGAGTGGTGTGAGTGTATATGCACAGGTGTACGCCAAAAGGTGACTTGTTGTGGAGGCCTTAAGTGCCCTTATCCACTGCTCTGCCTCGGCTCCTGTCCCGCTGACTCAGGTAGCTCCATGTGTGTTTGTTGAACCACAAAATTGTCTACATTGAGTACTGTTGATGTATGTGCATTTTTATATTGATTATTTATCTATAATAAAACAAATTTTATATTTTTGTACCCACGTCTTCTGCCGTCTTACTGTGGACGAACCTGTGTTTCCTTAAATAACAAACTATATTTTATTGTCCCTGGCAAGATTCCAGGGTGGCGTAGTCGTTAGCAGAGATCATTTATGCTTAAAACCATTGCTCGTGCCGCTACATTCTGGCGTAGTCGGCAGGATTCCACAGTTGCCAGGTGGAGACGTGGGTAATCATATTGGTTTATATTTGGTGTTTTGTGTTCTCTTGTGTTTTTTTTTTTAAAGCAAAGCAGCAGCGTCTGTCTGGATTGTGGAGAACTTTCCCTTTTACCCGGGATCTCCTGTCGGTGGTGGTAAGTGTCGGTTACCCTGGGAACTTGGGGCTCAGTTAAGGTGGCAGACAAGAGGCTGCATTAAAGAAAATGCCTGGGCGTTACCCGGTTGTAGGGTTGTCAGGTCCCCATCTTGTCAAATGGTTGGGTGGATTTTAATTTCGTGTTGACCGACAGTAGCTGAATGGTATCTACTGTTACAGAGTGTAATTGTAAAGTTTGTCGAGCTCATGCACGTTTAGGGAGTGACCAGTTCGAGTCTTAAAAATATGGCCTGCTGAGGGTTGTTCTTTTTTGTTGCTTGTTTTATGTTCGAGGACTCGTGCATTACTTGTTTCTCGTCATTTAGCCGTCACGGTAAGAGGACTCATGTATCACTTGTTTCTCGTCATTTAGCCGTTATGTTTGAGGACTCGTGTATCACTTGTTTCTCATCATTTAGCCGTCATGTTTGAGGACTCGTGTATCACTTGTTTCTCGTCATTTAGCCGTCACGGTAAGAGGACTCGTGTATCACTTGTTTCTCGCCATTTAGCCGTCACGTTAAGAGGACTCGTGTATCACTTGTTTCTCGTCATTTAGCCGTCACGTTAAGAGGACTCGTGTATCACTTGTTTCTCGTCATTTAGCCGTCACGTTAAGAGGACTCGTGTATCACTTGTTTCTCGTCTTTTAGCCGTCACGGTAAGAGGACTCGTGTATCACTTGTTTCTCGTCTTTTAGCCGTCACGGTAAGAGGACTCGTGTATCACTTGTTTCTCGTCTTTTAGCCGTCACGGTAAGCGGACTCGTGTATCACTTGTTTCTCGTCATTTAGCCGTCACGTTAAGAGGACTCGTGTATCACTTGTTTCTCGTCTTTTAGCCGTCACGTTAAGAGGACTCGTGTATCACTTGTTTCTCGTCTTTTAGCCGTCACGGTAAGAGGACTCGTGTATCACTTGTTTCTCGTCATTTAGCTGTCATGTTTGAGGACTCGTGTATCACTTGTTTCTCGTCATTTAGCCGTCACGTTAAGAGGACTTGTGTATCACTTGTTTCTCGTCAATTAGCCGTCATGGTAAGAGGACTTGTGCATCACTTGTTTCTCGTCGAGTAGCCGTAAAGGCAGAGGACCTGTAACAAGTGCCTTACTCGTGTTTTAATCATATTGGAGGACTTGTGTATCGCTTGTTCTCGTAAATGGTTTTAGGTGCGTGACTTCTGTGTCTAATGTTGTTCTGCCCTCTTTAGGCCCTGGAAGTGAGTAGCAAGAGTTGCTTATCATCGGGGCGACGATACAAAAGGGAGGGGTAGATTGTGGCAGGTCAATGAAATTTATCCTACCTGCAGGTGGCTGATTAATTAATTTGAGCTTGTCCTATCAGTGAACTGTAGTAGCACATATAAACCAGCTGGTTAGAGTGTTTGGTGTCACGAGGCACCGCCCCTTCCCGTGTCGTCATTTTCCGTCGTCATTCAGGTATGTTGGATGTTGTAAGCTGGTCGATCAATGGCATACTGTAGCTAACATTAGCTTATTTCCAGGGCGACATGCAAGTTATCATGGCTGGCATTCGGCTGAGGTTGTAGCCTACCCTGGATGGTCAAAGCATGGGTGTTGATGCTTCCCGCCAGTAATGTTTAGTTATCGCCGATGTGCATGCTTGCTGTCCATCTGATAGACGAGACGAGTTTTCAGCCCACATGCGTGTTTGTTGCCTGACTGAGTTGGTTCCCAGAGATCGCACTTATAAGGTATGTGTTTTAAATGTTTGCCTGGGTTAAATGGCGATCTGTTGAGAGAAACTCGATTTTATTAATTGTTAGCAGTTAAATCACAGAGTTTCTGAATGTTTATTTTTTAACTTAATAGATGTAATAAGGACCGATTGGTCGCGTCTGCACCACCGATTAGTTTCCGTGCGGTTGACTGCGTGGGACTACTTCCGGAGGCGTTGCTGCTTTGCTGCTTTTGTTTTTTGTTTTGCTCCATTTGTTCTGCTGTGGACAAAGGACTGAAATCGCTGTCCTTTGTGTTAATTTTAGTGTGTGTGCAGCCCTGTGAGCCCTTTATTTCAGGGATGTTTCTGTGTCTTGTGTGACACCAGGAAAGTTTCCTTTTTCATTTGTATTAGTTTTTATTTTGTATTTTGACTCAGAATGTAACATGGTAAACTTAAAACTGTGAATATCTCTACTTCAATTTCTGTCTCTTGGAGTGACAATTCTGAGTGTGTTTCAACAGTGACAATTCTGAGTGTGTTTCAACAGTGACATTTCTGTTCCAGGAGCTGAGTGCACAAAGCAGGGGCGGATTGTTGGTGGTGGTCTCCCTCACGAGTGTTGTGTGCTGAGTGGTGTAAGTGTATATGCACAGGTGTACGCCAAAAGGTGACTTGTTGTGGAGGCCTTAAGTGCCCTTATCCACTGCTCTGCCTCGGCTCCTGTCCCGCTGACTCAGGTCGCTCCATGTGTGTTTGTTGAACCACAAAATTGTCTACATTGAGTACTGTTGATGTATGTGCATTTTTATATTGATTATTTATCTATAATAAAACAAATTTTATATTTTTGTACCCACGTCTTCTGCCGTCTTACTGTGGACGAACCTGTGTTTCCTTAAACAAACTATATTTTATTGTCCCTGGCAAGATTCCAGGGTGGCGTAGTCGTTAGCAGAGATCATTTATGCTTAAAACCATTCCACCTATGCTCGTGCCGCTACACAGGGTTGAGCCTGGTTAGTACCTGGATGGGAGACCTCCTGGGAAAACTAGGTTGCTGCTGGAAGAAGTGTTAGTGAGGCCAGCAGGGGGTGCTCACCCTGTAGTCTGTGTGGGTCCTAATGCCCCGACAGTATAGTGATGAGGACACTATTCTGTCAAAAAGCACCGTCCTGCAGATTAGATGTTAAACCCAGTTCCTGATTCTTTGTGGTCATTAAAAATCCCATTGCCCAAATTTGCCCATTGGCCTCTGTCCATCATGGCCTCCTGATCATCCCCATATATATGTTTCTGAGCCGAGTTTGGGGCTTGAAGCAATAAAGTATACTGTATGTATGGGAATATAGTTGGACATTGTCACAGTGAGGCTCTGTGACTAGAGACTCTTATTTTGGAGAAGCCTCTTATAATGACACTGGACTGAGAACATACATACATGCATACTTTTCACACTTGCATCCTAACACACTATCTGTTTTGTGCATATTTTAACATCAGTTAACGCAGATATATGTGTGTCACTGATTGTGTATTGTTGCGTGTTGTACCTGTCCTCTCCATGTCCTTTTTCTTTAGTTTTACGTTACGTTATTCATTTCTCTTTTTATTTATGTATTATTAAGAACTCAAACAAGATCGGTAACCATGTTAAATGTTTATTTATTTTCAATTAACCACTTGCATAATATTAAATTGTCATACTTACGTACTGGAACCTTTTACTTTACCAAACAGACAAAACCCGGTCACTGTAACTGCCACTAGGGATGGCTGACGCGAAACAGTCGTTCCGAAGCTTTGCGAGATTCCGAAGCGCAGATGTTTCGAAACACTGATCCGAAGCGTGATTCAAAACACCCATGTCACGTGACTATGGCCAAAGGAAGCCTCGAAGTGTTTCACTAAGTGTTTCATCAGGTGTGATCCGCCGAATCAGCGTTTGATTGACACGGTCGGGAACAGACCACACAATCGCACATCTGTATAAAAGTGAAATCAACGCATATTGTTTTTTTGTGAGAGAAGTTTGATTTTGAGATAGTGGATTTTTGGTGATATAGTGACAGTGCGATTTGATTAGTTAACTATAACCTAGGCTTACATTTTAAATTTACACAACACATTGACTGATAGGCTAGAGACAGACAGAGTATACATATAGTGACACATCAATAGATAGATATAAATATAGACAGCTAGGTTAATAGATAGATGCATATAGATAGATTGTAGATAGCCTACATATATAAATACATATATAGATTATAGATGCACATCTAGGTACATAGATAGATTATAGATACATATCTAGATATATAGATAGATAGATTTGGATAGATAGATGCCCAGAACTCATGATCCACTAACTTACTGGAAAGACAGAGCAGTAATCTTTCCTCTTTTGTATGTTCTAGCTAAAAAATGTCTATGCATGCCAGCAACAAGTGTCCCTTGTGAAAGGATTTTTTTCAAAGGCTGGAGAGATTATCTGTAAAAAAAGAAGTAAGCTAAGTCCTTCCAAAGCAGAGAAATTAATATTTTTGAATAAAAATCTCTAAAAAAGTGAGACATTGTGGCTTGATTTCTTTTATTAATATTCATTTTGCAGGACCAAAATAACATTATGCACAGTGATGAGCCTATAGGTTACAAGCTTCACATATTAGAAAAATACAAAAATTTAAAAAAACAACACATTTTTTTAATGGCTCGTCATGGTTGTTTCAGATCAACACCTGCAAGTGACCACTAGGTGTCACCGTTGAGACGGGTGTCGGATTGATTCGAAGCCTCGAAACAATATGGCATATTTGCTTCAACAGTTTCATTGCTTCACGAAGCCTCGATCTGCCCACCACTAAGTGCCACCATTTTTGAATACCTCTTTCCCGCCAATAGTAGGCACAGTTAATTGTTCTCATGTGTGAGGGGGAGATTGGGGTTCTGTTTGATTCTTTGTTAAACATTGTTTAACGTTAATAATTGAGTTTGTTTTGTTTTCAATGTTTAAATATTTTGGTATTATTCTAACAGTTTATATCTTTGTTACTGTTAAATCTATTTAGTTTGGTCTTGCTTAAATTCCATTATTATCTTTAATTGTCAAATGGTTTGGTCCAAATAGGAGGGGCTTAGCCTTTTTAAGAAGGTGCCTCAGTGTTGTTAGAGGCTCGTAGAGTGAGTGGTTGTAAAGTTATTGCTCTGTTTTTGGGTCAATTTATTGGCATAGCCAAAGTTTGTATGCAGATAACTTTTAACAGTTTATTTTATTTTTATTTGTTTAGTTTTCTTTTTGGATTTTCACTGTAAATACCAGATGCACTTATTGGATTAAACACTGAACTTTTGACCTCATCATCACGTCACTTCATTTTTACGCCTCCATCTGCCGGTACATCCAGAGCAGTGGTGCTGCTACTGTTGGTAACATCTTTGAGGCCTCTTTGTGGCAGTTGGCACACTCCTGACTCTGTTACAGATATACTTATATATATGCAATGTTATATAAAGAGCTGGGCAATAACATAATGGCATTTTGTAATGAAAAACAAAAATCAAGCAGTTCAGATAATTTTGTCTCTACTGTGTGAACATCATAAAGCCTGCAAGGTGTCTTTGCCTCTACTGTCTCTGGTCCACCAGTGACTAAATGGAAGATTATTGCTTAAAGTAAGAACTTGTAAAGCTTTCAACAGTAAGTGGAGGATTCAGAGAGGAATAACCTAAGATTTAAGCGGATTACTGCAGCTGCTGTTTCTGAAAAGATTGCAAGGATTTTAGGTGGCTGAGATATAAGACAGGAGGGCTTCAGGTTCTATGGAGCAAATGATAAGACACAAATAAGTAAATTAGACCACTTAGTCCTAAATAAGTAAGTGAATAAATGATTTCCTGACATCTGCAAAAAAAAATACAACATTTTCTCAGAGATAGCTATTGAATACCCCCCCCCCCCCCCCACTCCCATTTGCAAATATATTAATTGCCAAGATATGCGTACATTCAAATACATTAGAAAAATAAGTGGTTTTGCATCATTTTAAAATCAAATTAAACCGCAGGGTATCAAAGTATCTTCTCTAAAAAACATATTTTGCTGGATGTCTAAGAGTGAATTGCAGAAAGAAATTCTGTATAATAATATGCCAGTACATGACATTTGAAAATGTCTCACACTCTGAAATGCAACTTTTTTTGTAGGTTGCATCAACCATAGAAATGATTTGGTGTAGGATGTGAAGTTGGTGTGTACAGCATGTGGTGCAGGAAACAGCAGTAAAACTGGGATCTGATCAACAGAGCAACAGGAGTCAGTAGTGGATTTCTGACAAACGAGGAACACAAATAACTGGACAAGACAGACAACACAGATGCACTATATAATGCAGCAGCCTCTCCCTCCTGAGTTGAGCAGTGAAGAGGTTGTAGAATTAACAATTCTGCACCACATCTCTGTTTCTTTGTCTTTTAGCATTTTTGTTCGCCTGGCTATTTCCAGTGCTGGGTATATTACTAACAAATTGTAGTTACTGATTGCAAATTACATGTAAAAAAATGTATTACACATTATTTTACATTATATTACACATTTAAGGTAAAATGATCTGACTACTTTTTTAATTACGTTTGGATTAGTTTTTGACCGAACTTGTTAATTACATTGATTTGAATACAATAATATTATATTGATATAAAAATAAAAAGAGAAATAAAATATATTCCATTCTTTGTTATCAACAACATGAACTGCATTAAATGTTTCATTATGTCAGAGTTTCGGGTTTGTGATGGAACTTGCATGGGTTTGTGAGTTTAAGGAAAAGCTATTCATTAAATCATAAAAATATATAACCCAGTTCCTTGAGAGGGGAACGAGATGCTGCATCAGGGCTTGATGCAATGGATGTCTGAAATATGTGTTTACATACGCTAATCAGCGATTGGCTGAGTTTGATGTTGTAGCGATGGTGCATTGTACATCTCCGCGTCTCATTCCCCTCTCATGGAACCGGGTTACATATAGGTAACCTGAGACTTTCCCTATCGAAATCAACTTTTGGAATGTAGTCCGATCAGGGGTGCAGTATAACTATATAGTCAATGCTAACAAGTGAGCGATTTTAAGAGTTAGCATTTTCTCACAAACTGACTCCAATGGCTCAAAGGGTGCTTCTGCCCCCAGTCCTTTCTGGGCACAATAAAGTACCGACGGTAGAACCATGAGTACCTCTCTGGAAGGGGTTTCACAAACGCAGGACTGTTGCTACTATGCTACTAAACTGAAACCTGTAGCCTGTTGCCATTTTGTGTGTTTGGGCCACACACATGCTCTCAGCTCTTCCAGAAGTGGAGGAGTCCTCTCCAACCCATGTTTCCACTCCAGAGCCTGCTCCAAGCCATAAATCCACTCAAGAACATGCTCAAGCCACGAGCTCAGTCCTGTGTAGGCTTCCAGCCTGTGAGCTATTTGCCTGTCCTGTTTCGTCCTGTCTGTCTAGATATCGTCTGTCTAGATATATATCGAAGTCATCCCTTAGTTTCCTGTCTGCCCAGAGTGTTCTGTCTTCCCTGAGTTTCCTGACTGCCTAGATATGATTACAGATGTTGAGAATGAACTCTCTGTCTACCCTGATTCGACCACGGAGGTCATTCCTGAACTTCCTCTCTGTCCTGACACGACCACGGAGGTCATCCCTGAACTCCCTTCTTGTCCTGACATGACCATGAAGGTTGTCAATGAACTCTCTGTCTGCCCAGATACGACCACGGAGGACATTCCTGAACTTCCTGTCTGCCCTGACACGACCACAGAGGTCATCTATGAACTCTCTGTGATGGCCACCGAGGCCATTCCTAACCTCTCTGTGCTCTGTTACGGATTCGCCTCATCAGCCATGGTGGTCTCCTGTTCCACCAGATCACAATATGTCACGATCACCAGCTGGAGTTCTCTTGATATACACCAGAGGACATTCCCCTATTTTTCATTGCCGTTGAACTCACTGCCCGGTCTTATCATCCCTGATTGTTCTCTGCTGTTTCTCATTACATTGTCAGTCCCTCCCTATATAAGCCTGGTTTATTTAGTCACTCTTTGCAAAGTCTTGTATGTGTGCGTACTGCAATTACGAGCCGAGCACGTTATGAGCACCTCCCGACCTCCCGATCATTTTTAAACATGTTTAAAAATTCGGGGAGTCGGTCCGATTTTTAACAGCATATAGGCTGTCCCTATTGCCAAATCATACACAACCACCACATCACAGGTAAGATCGATTGGGCTATACCTCAGTGGCAGCAACCACACAGCGTGCGCATACACACACACACACACACACACACACACACACACACACACACACACACACTATCTCTCTCTCTCTCTCTCTCTCTCTCTCTCTCTCTCTCTTTCTCTCACTCTCTCACTCAAGTTTTTATGTTGAACGAAATGGCTACTGTAATCTGCTTTTCAACAAACCATTTGCACACACATTTCTGTCATTTTTCTATCTAAAGCTATTGCCTGCAACATTGAAAGCTCCGTTCTCTGTGTTTAGCGTGAAAGCTCGCGTGATTGCCGCCGGCTCGGGATAAAATTAGAGCAGGAGGACAGTTGCCGTGTACCGGCTGCTTTGACGCGATTCTCAGTTTAACTGACTCGTAACGTGTGCAATATCTCACGACCTCCCGAGTGTCCGAACTCGCACCGTGTATGCCCGCCTTTAATTAACGACTGCATTTAGATCCTCAACTCTTCAGTTTTATGACAATTATCTTCATTATTAGAAGAATTAGTGGTAGCAGTAGTAGCATTTTCATTCTTACTTTCATTATTTTCTCTAGAAAAAATGCTTAGCTAGCTTCTAGAAATTCCACAATTTAAGCATATTCATTATTATTATTAGTATTATTATTATTATTATTATTATATACATTGTTTGCCTTTTTATGAATGGACCACTATTAGACAAAACAAACTGGGTGAAAAGGACATTCCCAACAGCACTTCTCAACAAAGCAATGCCTTATGCTTCTCCACCGAGCATCAATTGGATGTTATTATGCAAGTGTCACCACAGCGATTTTACATTTGGCCCAGCAGCAGACTTAGTAGGTGAGAACAGGGTATTACCACAGTGCTAGTCACAACTATACCACAAACTCAGACAAGATAATGCTGGATCGGTGTCTGCATTTGGTAGTGGAGCGTAAGCGTGAGCATGAAAACCATGCTCTTGGCTTGGATTGCTCCAAGGAAAATACAACAGAAAATACATGAATAATATGTGCCTGTTTCACAGTATAAGATCTAAAGCAGCATTTCTGTTTTCTGGGACCTTGTTTTGGAAAATCATATTTTCTTTTGCCTATTCTCTGTGTCATATTTACATTTATTTTTATTTATTCCACACACATGCTGTGAATAATATTAACTAAGCAACAGAGTGCCACAGTATAGCATTCTGATTTATTTTCTGCTTTTCAAATTATTTTAAATTTTAGTTTAATTATTTTTTTTATCTGGTTGCTAGCTGCTGTTCCAATAGCACATTTTATCATCTTGAGTGTAATTGCAGAGACTATAAAGCATGGTAGTGTATAGGCATCGTGGAAATTTCTCTCAATTTTGTGAAATCACTGTCTGATGATGACTGTGAACATTGTTTGTAGGATGCACTTTATAAAGTCACTCTGTTCAATTTGTTTTTCACATAAAACAAACAGCTTGCGGCAGAAATTCTCATGTGGTCTTCATCTGAAACAAGACCTTCATGTTTTTTTTTCGTATCCAAAAACATGCACAAAGGACTCTCTTTGGATGTTGAATAAATGTTAAGAGGGTTTAGTCATATTAGATTAATTAACATTTCAAATAATTTCATGTCATTTAACGCATAAACATTGCTATTTTCTCTCTCTGAATTCATAAGAGAATTTCTCTGGGGGTGTCAAAAATGCTTATGCATTAATTAAAGCACTTTTGTTATGGCATCAAGTGGATTACTGTTCTGAATTAATTGGCTAAACAAGCACTCCTGCCTGAAAACTTAAATAATATGTCCATCTACCACATCTACAAATTATTTTCTTTAAAAAAAGAACAATATAAAAAGTTAAAGTTAAACTCTAATAATATAATTAGTAATTATGTTAATAAATCAGTGTTGGATAATTGCTTTTGCCAATAGTCTTTGATTCAAACCCTTGAAAGTTTTTGCATCACCAATAAGGCCTTGAGCAAAAACTACAACCTGAGTGGCTGTGTCTGCAGTTGCTTTAAAACTCTGCTAAATAACAAGTCCACAATGTTGTGTGCTTACGTAATGTGACAGACAAACAGACAGACAGACAGATAGACCTATTTTAAGCTTGAATATTTTGGTTGAGTGGAATTCAAATAAAGGGACAGATATATGTGGTAACATTTGATGCTTTAATCCTGATTTGTAATCTATAATGTGTTTAATAATTGTATTTTCATACTTTAATGATCAATTTATAATTTCTAAATGTAGTATTACATTATTTACAAACCAGTTATTTATTAATTGTCAGTGGTTCATAAGATAATTTAGAAAGTGTTTAAATTATTACTAAACTATTTAAAGGCACATTTATACATCTGTTGGAAACTTTTCCTTTGAAGCAGAGAGACGTTGGGATATCTTTCAAGCAAAAGTTATTCTTTATTGAGGACTTCGCTGTGCGTTGCTGTAGTCATCCAACTCAAACCGTATATATTGTAGTTTATATACATTCCAAGGGGAAGGGATCTACAGAGAGGTGGCATGTAAATTAAGTACATGAGTCAGCTCATTTACAGAGATTTCCTGATCTCATCAGCATAACAGTGTCATTCAAATGATCCAATCAGCCTGACAGTATCACCCATACCTTCACATTATTATAGCTTAACTTAGGACAAAGACACCGTTCAGGAGGTGCATAAAGACAAAAGGTTAATGTCAGACACCTGGATTGCTTGACTTAATCTTCTTTGAATCTCATCATCTATGCCTCAAATGCTAAATTCTGTCTACTAAACTTTCTCAGTTTATATACTATTGTATTGGAACCTAAATCAAATATTTTACACATTTGTAATACAACACATCTACAGTAATAGCTACTAAGTGTGTTAATAAATGCTTTGACAACACTGTAATTCATGATTAATTCAGGTGGTTATAAAACATTAAGTAGTTGTCAGTTAACTATTTTTGTGAGCTCATCTAAAGTGAGGACTATTTACTGTATGCCTCAAAGCTTTTACAAAGGAGATTGAAATGCTCAGTTATCTTCTAAACAGAAAAGAGAAAACAAACACAACACAGAGTGATACAGAACATAGATATACATTTATTTCAATATGCAAAAATGTAACTGTACAACTGGTAACTTGAAATAAAATAAAATAAAATAAACGCTGCAATGTCATAGAAAATAAAAATCCCTGTACACCTCCAGAAAACATAACTGTGCAGTAAAATGAAACTGTTCTGTATCACTATGTGTTCTCACTTTAGATGAGCTCACTAAAATAGTTAACTGACGAGATAGGGCTGCACGATTAATCGCAATTTGCATGAAATCGCAAAGGCTGCAATTATTTTTGTCATTGATGTATGGCTCTGGAAACGCTGCTCCATCTGAAAGCACTGTGAGTTTGAGTCACTTATAATGTGCATTTGAAAATACAACATGTCAAACATTTTTCCGAACATGAGAAACATTTATGAACCTCTTGTCGAACAAAAGACAACATTTAATAGCATGCTTTTACTCCAAACTCCCTTTGTAACGACAGTTGAGCATTCTTCTTAGATGATGTGGCTTCTTCTTACCCCCAATTTCCACCAACTGCGGAACGGTTGCGCTGTGTGTCGGCTCCATGGTCCGCCGTTCTGCAATACTCACCAGGTCCGGATTTGTTGCGGAACTTCTGCGGCCATGACTGACAGCTGGAGTCATGAGGACCCACGATATTGACGTATGATCGCGCGATAAAACCTGCGGCATCCGGCAAAAATAGAAGCTCCGTGTATCTGCTCTGCAAAAATACACACATTGACTTTAATGGAAACCTATTGACTCCGCCGCCATTTCGGAGTGGATCTGCAGCCGTTCAGCAGTTGGTGGAAATTGGGGGTTACACAGAATAAGGCAGTCGTGTGTTTAGTACGGTGGCCGAGAGATCTCAATGCGCTGAAATGAAGAAAACACATGCAAATTAAGAAAACATCTTGATCAGTTTCACAACACATGCGTGCTCCAAATACTCACAACACATCCACATACAGAAACTGCTGCAAAAGTTCAAAACACAACCTAATACAGAAAAGTGCTGCAAATAGCACAGAACAACGGGAATGTTTCCAGGGGACCCCAATAAGTCACAAACCCGGATGGGACATGCTTATTGCTCAATGTCTACTTTTTATTTACTTTTTTACTTTTTTGTCTTGCAAAACATACAGAGATGACATGTTTATGACATATAACTTTGTATACTATTATACAAAATATATTAGAGTTAACAAAGAGCTGAAAAATAAAAAATAGAAAAAAGATAGAGAAAAAGAACATGAGGATAAGATATTAATCTAT
>JARPMJ010007563.1:0-41924 GCA_033366665.1 Phoxinus dragarum | reverse complement strand
TTGCTATGATCACGCGCGTGAACTCGACAATCGACTACTTTGGACTTCTACCGAAAACAGGAACTAAATACAGGTATTTGCAGCTGGCTGAATTAACATCATTTTTATTAATATCTTTCACATCTACTGCAGTCAGATTCACTCGTGTTCACTCTTAAGGAATCACTCAACATGGCTGGGCACTTGTAATGACACATCAAATATGTTTAGAGGATAAAAGCAGGTTTAAAACTTGCCCCATTCAAGTCAATAGGGTGCAAATTTTAAAAATAGGATAAAACAGTGTAGGCAACACCGATTTTTGTCGTTGTTCTCTGTATTGACAGCACTCCAAATTTACAAAAAATTGAGCTCAATGTTAAAATTGACCGGAGTTCTCCTTTAAGCTCTTGTCTAGACTGTCAACATTTAACTTTAGCAATCAAACCATTAAATGGATACAGTCTTATTTATTAGATAGAAATCAATGCGTGCAAATAAAGAATAGTAAGTCACCCTATGTTCTCTATACGCATGGTGTCCCTCAGGGATCAATTTTAGGTCCCCTGCTATTTTCACTTTATGTAAATAACTTGCCCAATGTGTGCAAAAATGTGGACACAATTATGTATGCAGACGATACGGTAATTTTTACACAAGCCAAAAGGGCTGATGATGCAGCCCATCAGCTTACATTAGCCTTAAATGACTTACAAAAATGGCTGAATGATTCATGCTTGTGCCTTAATGTAAAAAAGACCGTATCAATGTTTTTTAGTAAACCTAAAACAACCGTGGCCGCAGTGAAAGTTTGCTTGGGGGGACAAGAATTGATTAATGTTGAGGAATTTAAGTATTTGGGAGTGCTAATAGACTCGAAATTATCTTTTAAAAAACACGTTAAAAAAGTAGTGAAAATTGTAAATGTTAATATACGGAACTTTAGACATATTCGTACATCATTAACGGATACGGCAGCGATTACATTCCTGCACTCTATGATACTGGCTCATATTGAGTACTGTATCACAAGTTGGTCCTATACGAGTCATGCTGCTATTGGGCCAATTGAAGTATGCTACAAAAGAGCATTGAAAATATTAGATAAGAAACCTTCGTCATATCACCATTGTCAAATTTTAGATAAATATAAGCTTTTAAATTTTGCTAATTTCAAATTATTTAAATCAGCCTGTCTAATCTACAAGGTTATACATGGTCTGGCGCCTCCACCATTGAGTGATTTTATTAAACAAAAGTCTAGCAGTGTTGCCGGTTCTCGAGTGACTAGATCCACTATGAGAGGTGATTGTGACTTGGCATTTAGGCGGACCGCCTTTTCACAGAACGTCCTGTCATATCAGGGAGTGAGTTTCTGGAATAGTATTCCACTGTTAATGAGGGAAAGCACAAGTCTTCCTACCTTTAGGAGTAATTTAAAAGTGTGGCTGAGGGACACACAAACATGTAATCATGTTTAGTTAATCATTATATATCAAACGTAAAACAGAGTAAATGCATTACAAGGGGGATACAATTATCAGCGTAATACGGGTTGTGCTATAAGAGTCAGTATAACATGGGTTGTGCAATAGGGGTTAGTGCAATGCGGGGTCAGTGCAATAAAGAGTGGTGTAATATGGGTCAGTGCAATATTAGGTCAGTCAGGGCATGTGCAAAATTGTGGTTTGTGTAATACAGTCGATGATTTTCTTTTTTCTATATGTCTTTGTTGTCCACTCTTGTTGTTATTGTTTGTTTTAACATGATGTGATCACTGTTCTTGTCGTTGTTTCTCTGTACATAGTTTGTATATAGTGTATTTGTATGTATGTATTCATTTGTGTGTAACACCAACCTGCCAGGGGGTCTGCAGATGGAAATTAGCCTAAGGCTATAATCTGACATATTTACATTTGTGAAAATGTTCATTAATATGTATTGTCCCTTTTTGTTTTGTTTTTCAAAAAAAAAAAAAAAAATAAAATAAAAAATAAAAATAAAAATTATCTGAACGTGTTGTACACATGATCAGTACTTGTGCAGGTTTTAGCACACAGTGGCCACACGGTGGAGGCATTGATTCATGTGTAAAACACTACACAGTGTTTTACTCCTGTGCTGAGACTGTTGAATATAAATGCATAACACACATGATCAAATTCATTACATTACAAAATAGTCAAAAATAAGGCTAATAAAAAAATACATTATTATGACAAATGGAAGCAATTTACAAAATAGGTCTAAAAATTGTCAGTTGTCCAGCCATGGAAAAGTCATATGAATTAATACAATCTTAATTTATCTTAATTATCAGTCAATGTAATAATGCAGTTATTTTAAAAAGGTTTTTGTAAAAGTTTGTCCATCTTTAAAGAGGCCATACTGTGCTCTTTTTACGAAGTCTTGAATTTGTTTTTGGGGTCTACTTGAATAGGTTGTCATGCTTGTTACAGAACCACTCTTCCCAGTCTGCCAGTCAGTAACGCTCTGTGTTTGCCAAAACCATTGTGAGGCCAAGTTGAGTTGAGTTCAGAAACAGTGACACTGACACAGTAGGAAAACAAGATACTATGGAAATCAATGGGGTCCAGCAACTGTCTGGTCACCAACATTCTTCAAAATATCTTATTTTGTGTTCAACAGAAGAAATAAACTCATACAGGTATGAAAACTTGAGGGTGAGTCAATGATGACAGAATTTTCATTTTTGGGTGAACTATCCCTTTAACATATTGACGGCAGAGTTGCGACGGTTCCGTGTGAATTCCCTGCAACTTGAAAACAAAGAAGATGGCTGCTGCTGCTGCCGAAAAGCGTGCGCGACTCTTGAAGACTTGGAGTTAAGCTTTTTTTTGGAAAAAGAACAAAAAACGACACTGAAGTCATTCTTAAAAAAGGAAGATGTGTTCGGACTACGTCACCTTCTCCGTTGCACTGGTTGGTTGTAGCGCTATCCTATTGCATGCAGAGGGAATTTGAAAGACAACCGTTTATCCTGCCCCTCAGATTGAACCCTGCCAATGGTGAGTTCCCAGACCCAACATCTTGATGTTGTCACAGTGTCTGGTGGTTCCCTGGGTTTAACATTAGAGGTCTCAGTTTTCACGGTGTCTAGGCATTTTCACTACACTTCCCATAATCCTGTCTGTCACTGATTGTTCATTTCCTTCAGCTGTCTCTCGTCACCTTGTTTGCACTTGTGTATATATACCCTGTCTGTTTCAGTGTTTGTCACGGAGTCCTTGTTAATAGTCACCGCACTTCCGTTGTCTACATTCTGTCTGCTTCTTGTTTTGTTTCGTGTTTTGGATTGCCTTTCTGGATTTTGACCTCTGCCTGAACTAGTTGTGAGTACGGATTACCCCTTTAATAAATCATTGCGTTTGGATCTCTCTCTCTCTCCTGTGTGTTCCGTGACAGAAGGACTCCGTCACAAAAGAGATCCAGCATGATGGGGTTTTGTATCCTTTCTCCTAACACGGAGAAAGAGAGGAAGGGGCGAGTCCAAAATTTGATGAGCCTACGCCAGCGGGGCCAGCCGGTGGGTTGCCTTGCTCAGACCTTTTGGACACTCTCGAGAGGTATGGGCTACAATGAGGCAGCATTAAAGGATGTTTTTAATGTCTGTCTTGATGACCCATTGCCTGGGTGGGGAAATGAAGGGGCTGGAGATCTTGGACTTTTGGGGTTTTACCAGATACCTTCAGCATCGGAGCCAGTGGGATGCATCAGTCACGCCTGTGTCTCGTGACAGGATGACCGACATACCCTTGCCGGTGAGTGTAACTTCCCCTGAGGCGGTGGGCTCGATGCCACCATCTTGCCATCGTAGGCGGAGGAGGAAGAAACACACTTCTGCCGATCCAGAGACCGTTCACGTCACGTCTGCCGATCCAGAGACCGTTCACGTCACGTCTGCCGATCCAGAGACCGTTCACGTCACGTCTGCCGATCCAGAGACCGTTCACGTCACGTCTGCCGATCCAGAGACCGTTCACGTCACGTCTGCCGATCCAGAGACCGTTCACGTCACGTCTGCCGATCCAGAGACCAATCACGTCACGGAGGTCGTCCCCGAGCAACCTGATCTGCCAGTTCCCCTGCCGGCCCCGCCCGAGCTGCTCGCCCTGCCGGCCCCCGATCCAGCATCACGTTACGCCCGCCGAGCCTGAGATTCACGTCACGCCCGCCGAGCCTGAGATTCACGTCACCCCCGCCGAGCCTGAGCTTCACGTCACGCCCGCCGAGCCTGTTCCTGAGCCGGTGGTGTCTGTTGCAGTTCCTGAGCCGGTGGTGTCTGTTGCAGTTCCTGAGCCGGTGGTGTCTGTTGCAGTTCCTGAGCCGGTGGTGTCTGTTGCAGTTCCTGAGCCGGTGGTGTCTGTTGCAGTTCCTGAGCCGGTGGTGTCTGTTGCAGTTCCTTAGCCGGTGGTGTCTGTTGCAGTTCCTGAGCCGGTGGTGTCTGTTGCAGTTCCTGAGCCGGTGGTGTCTGTTGCAGTACCTGAGCCGGTGGTGTCTGTTGCAGTTGCAGTTCCTGAGCCGGTGGTGTCTGTTGCAGTTGCAGTTCCTGAGCCGGTGGTGTCTGTTGCTGTTCCCGTTCCTGAGCCGGTGGTGTCTGTTGCTGTTCCCGTTCCGGTTGTAACTGTTCCTGAGCCAGGGTCTGTCTCTGTTCCGCCTTGGTCTTCACCGCCATGGCCGCCCGAGTGGTTGTCTTCACTCTGGTCGTCTCCGCCGTGGCCGCCCGAGGGTCTTCTTCACCCTGGTCGTCTCCGCCGGTGGCCGCCCGAGGGGTCTTCACCCTGGTCGTCTCCGCCATGGCCGCCCGAGTGGTCGTCTTCACCCTGGTCGTCTCCGCCGTGGCCGCCCGAGGGGTCGTCTCCACCGCCGTGGCCGCCCGAGGGGTCGTCTCCACCGCCGTGGCCGCCCGAGGGGTCGTCTCCACCGCCGTGGCCGCCCGAGCGGTCGTCTCCACCGCCGTGGCCGCCCGAGGGGTCGTTTCCGCCCCTGGCCACCCGATGGACTGTCTGCTTCGCCCTGGCCGCCCGATGGATTGTCTGTTTCGCCCTGGCCGGCGCTTAAGCCGTTCCCCCCTTGTTCCTGTTCCCCTCCATGGACCTGGTCCCCCATCCCACCCCCTGATCCTCCACCTTTCCTCTTCCCGCCTGGACTCTTGTTTTGTTTGTTTCTTGTGGTCTTGGAGCGTCTGGTAGCCGCTCCGTAGAGGGGAGGTTATGTCACAGTGTCTGGTGGTTCCCTGGGTTTAACATTAGAGGTCTCAGTTTTCACGGTGTCTAGGCATTTTCACTACACTTCCCATAATCCTGTCTGTCACTGATTGTTCATTTCCTTCAGCTGTCTCTCGTCACCTTGTTTGCACTTGTGTATATATACCCTGTCTGTTTCAGTGTTTGTCACGGAGTCCTTGTTAATAGTCCACCACACTTCCGTTGTCTACATTCTGTCTGCTTCTTGTTTTGTTTCGTGTTTTGGATTGCCTTTCTGGATTTTGACCTCTGCCTGAACTAGTTGTGAGTACGGATTACCCCTTTAATAAATCATTGCGTTTGGATCTCTCTCTCTCTCCTGTGTGTTCCGTGACAGATGTGGCTCTGGCTTGTCAGGCTAGCAATGTTCATGTATTTGGTCTTGCCGGTCTAGATCTGCTACGCTGCTGCTATTGCTGATTATGGACTTGCTACTGCTTATAGATACACAGACATGCTACTGTGAGCATGTAAGAAATGCTGTTGCTACATAAACACACATACATAAATCACATAGCAGATCTAGGCAAGTGGAGCTGGGGGAAGTGGAGGATCTCAGAGGGACTATCTTATACAGCAAACACTGAACCAGGCTATTTCAATGTTGAGTAATCAATATAATTGGCTGTATGATCAGCAGAGCCCAGTCAGCTTGTGTCATGCATGATGTGATTTAATTTACTTATTTTTTAAATGTTTTTAAATGATAATAGCATGTCACACAACCTCTCCAAGTTGGCATCTAACTTCTACCATTAATTGAGTTTTATGAAAGAGCCTTTGATAAGATATGGGATTTTTTTTCTTCGCACATTTAAAAAATGTATAATTTGTATTTTGCTAAAACTATGCACAATTAAATGCAAGAATATTTACATTTAGTATTTTTCCCCAGCTGTTTGTGACTTGTGAACTTGTGATACGAATATTGACTTGTGTATGAGCTGCACAAATAGCATACACTGTTTCTATTATAATCTGCTCAGAATAACACCCGAGAGGGGTCCATTTATACCGTCAGGGAGTGAACCGCCTTTAAAAAATAATCAGGGATTTTCCAACTGAAAGCAGTGTACTATTTGGAAGGAGCTGCGACGAGAAGGACTGAAATGCATAAAACGTCTCAAAGAGTAATCTCTTGTCTGAGGAGAGCAGCTCTGGCATTTATAGCGGAAGCTCTCCCACTCATTTTCTCAGGGGTTGAGCGGGATGTTAGATGGGTAGTTTCAGGGAGACTTTGACTTTCATTTAAAAAAAGAAAAATAAAGATGATCTGATTCATTTCTAACTGACTGTTGCCTTTCAGGAGCGACCATTGGCAGATCAGTCTTGGGCCGAAGTAAATTAAAACTAGGAACAGATTGCAGCCTGAGATGTTGGATATTTCAAACTGGCAGTTATTTTCTTTTCCTTTGCTATTTATTATTTATGCTACTTAAAGAATAAGTGACCTTTGCCTGCATACAGTTTATGATATCAGGGTAACTAGAATTTTCATTTTGGGTGAACTATATCTCTCTATCTCTTTACAGATCTTTACAGGTTTGTAAACAATTGTTTTGTGTGTTCAGGGTATTGGCATTTGATTGGTGCACTCTCAAAAATGCTGGGTTGTTGCAACCCAATTTTGGGTCAAATATGGACAAACCCAAATGTTGGGTTACATAAGGATATTGGTTTGATTAATTATTTAATCTACAGGATGTGCAAACGTCACATGAATGCTTTGATGTACACATTTATTCTGTAAATGTATTTCTGCTGTAGTTTATGCAGGTGAAAAACATCAAGCCTATGCGGGGGGTCTTAGGTGCATTTTCTAAATTGTACAGTGTCTGCATCCTGATGTTTCAACTCTACTTTTTTATACAACCTTGAAAATTGTGCGCAAAAATAATGCTATCAAATGTTCTTATTTAAAGGGGTCATGACATGGTTTTTTTTATTTTATTATTATGTTCCCTTAGGTGCAATTATAGTATTACTATAGTTTTTTTTACAAAAAACTTTTAAAATGTAGTGATTTATGACCTTTTCCCACCCTGTTTCTCATCCTCTGATTCAAACAGTCTGTTTTGGGGGGTGTTTCCCCTTTAAGAGTTCAGTGTTAACGCCCACTGTTATGATTGGCTAACGTCAGTGCCTATGCATCAATTATTAACGCCCCCAGCCAGAACATTTGCGGATTCGGCGTAACTGTTTAGTAGCGGGTGATGCATGCGAAGCGATGGCTCTTGCAATGATAAAACCTTATTATGTTTGAGCCAGAATCAGATGAGGAATCAGAGGAAAATGAACCATCACCACAACAACGAAGACTGGATCAGCCCGTGTCCACATGGAAAGTGAAACTATTTTGAATTAATAAAAAAAAAATTAACCCGAGACACTTGAAAACGGATTATTGTTGCATAATTATCCTATAGCTTCATTTGCTAACAGTTTAACATTATTTAACTAATTCCAATGAAATGATAGGGTGTAACACGGACAAAAATGCATGCACAGACAGGCCATCTTTGAAGATGCAGCATTGATAAAGGCAACATTTTTAATTTTCTATCACATGTAGGCCTACTAGAAAGGCGACATATTTTCAAGATTCTCTTATACAAATGTGTTTATATTAGCCATGGTAAAAAGTAAGTTTGCGTCGTCGTTATTGAGCCCAGAATAGTCGGCACGGACTTATTTTTGAGCAACAGTTTTCTGGCAAAGCCAAGCATCATATTGGGATTTTTCCCTCACAACAGTCATCCTTCAAATGTATAGAACACTGCCGTGACTGGGACGTCCGCAAAAAATAAAGTGCATCCATTTTTCCCTTACGACTGGATCTTTCAGCGTATTTAAAAAGTAGTTTAAAGTTTTAAATACATTACTTACAGTTTGCGTCGTCGTTGTTGAGCCCAGAATAGACGGCACGGACTTATCTTTGAGCAACAGTTTTCTGGCAAAGCTCAAAACAGTCATCCTTCAAATGTATAGAACAAACGCTTAAACTAACACTGCCGTGACTGGGACGTCTGCAAAAAATAAAGTGCATCCATTTTTCCCTGACGACTGGATCTTTCGGCAGCGTATTCAAAGATGTAGTTTGTCCACAGCCAGGAACAGCACATCTGCGGCGTCGTAATCTCCCTGTACACAGACCCACTCGCTTTCCGCATAGGGCTGTCCGTCGACTGAACACTTGTGAGGCGCGCGGCGCGCGGGCGCGACAACGATACGAAGTGAGCGTAGTTGTCTTGCGCTTTAAGCGTAGCTGTCTTCTGCTGGAGGCGGTCATATGCAAACGCTGGTACGTCACTTCGTACCGTGACGTCACTTCTTACCATGGATCCAGAACGAGCTGTATTTAGAGCTTGATTAAATAAATGATTCGTTTATAATGGGGAGGACGTCTTAAGCTATGAAACTTGCAGGACGTTTTAATGGTACAAAGACCTCTTATATACTAAAAGATCAAGGCAAATTTGGTTTCTCATGTCATGACCCCTTTAATGGAATTCTACTGGATTTTAAAAAGAAGAACAAAATTGCTTTATCATCCACACTCTAAAAAATGCTGGGTTGTTTCAACCCAATTTTGGGTCAAATATGGACAAACCCAAACATTGGGTTAAAAATGTAATTTAAAAATTCAATCCAACGGCTGGTTTTGTCCATATTTGACCCAAAATTGGGTTGAAATAACCCAGCATTTTTTAGAGTGTGCGATATAAATGCTGCTTTATTCCTGTAATATTTGCAACTTGAATGGAAACAAAGCCAGCAACTTGGGGATGGGCACTTTTGCCTCGGACCAGTAAGGGAACACCTAGCAACCATCCAGAATACCATGGCAACCACCCACAACACAGTATTGCACAGATGAGCACCGCTTGCATTCAGAAACAGACGCCTTTAGTGAGCAATTACACCTGGTTTACATGTTGACATCAAGTTAATTAGGCTAATGTGAATGTTGAGCCGTTAAAATGATGTTCAGCCCATCAACCCAACCCACACACTGGCACGCGTCATTAAAACGCTCCCTGTGACACACGCCCAGGCACACGCCTGACCGGCATGGCATCGTCCTCCCCCGAGGAGAAAACTTTGATGGCGCGCAGGGTATTTTCCGTGAAGCATGCTGGTACTGTATATTATTTGACACAGTCTGATGTTTGAGTCTGTGGCATTTTACCTGCCCTGATTGATCAAATCTCTGCTGTTTAGAGACCTCAGACTTCATATTGTGTCCCTTATCTAATATCAGCCTTTTCACTTGAGACATATTGCAAAGGTCTCAAGACATGCCACATAGAAATAAGCAGAAAAATGAGGGAAGCCTTTATGGATTTTTTTCTTTTAAAATAAATGTAGCATTTTAGCAGAACAATTATGGATGGTATCCTCCGCAAATGCATTCGCTGTTAATATACCAACAGGGTAATTCTATTCAGATTTTAAGTTTTTGAAAGTCTCTCATGCCTACCAGTGCTTGGTTTATTTGATAATAAAAAAAATGCAGTACTATGCTAAGTTGGAAATCTTAATTAGCCTACAATTTGAATATATTTAAAATATTTCATTTATTCCTGTGATGCAAAGCTGAATTTTGTGCTTCATTACTCCACTTCCATCCATCCATACATACATACAGCGTGCCCGCATTCCATTTAGGGGCCACAAAACACCAACCATCCATCCATCCATCCATCCATCCATCCATCCATCCATCCATCCATCCATCCATGCATCCATGCATCCATCCATCCATCCATCCATCCATCCATCCATGCATCCATCCATCCAAAGTGCCCAAATTAAATTTAGGGGCCACAAAAACACCAACTTTCCATCCATCCATCCATCCATCCATCCATCCATCCATCCATTCATCCATCCATCCATCCATGCCTCCATCCATCCATCCATCCATGCATCCATCCATCCAAAGTGCCCAAATTAAATTTAGGGGCCACAAAAACACCAACTTTCCATCCATCCATCCATCCATCCATCCATCCATTCACCCATATACATCCATCCAAAGTGCCCAAATTCCATTTAGGGGCCACAAAACAACAACTTTCCATCCATCCATCCATACTGTATACATCCATCCAAAGTGCCCAAATTCCATTTAGGGGCCACAGAAATACCAGCTTTCTTCCCCATATCTCTGCACGTCTCAGCAAATGAAACAGAATACATTCTGTGCTGTCTTTGAGTCTCAGTGCCATTGAACTAAGGACTTTAACCCATCTGTGCAGTGATGTGTGTCACTGGAGACAGCCAGCCTTAACACAGCTCCTCTGTGTAGTCGTCACATGTAAGTATGCATATACAGAGAGTCTTTGTTCATACATGTCTAAATGTACCTGAAGGTCTCTCTGCCTGAAGGAGTTCAGCTTCTTATAAGAGCAGAGAGGTGTGAATATATGATATGAGACATTCTCATGGATGTTTTGTCCGTGTCCTGTATATGTCACATCGGCATGTGAATATCATTGTGAAATTATAAGGACCTTTTTATTTTTAAGAAAGTATGTGAGTGGTGTTTGCCTGTTCAAACCACGGCACAACCATGTTTGGGTGTTTCTGAGGGCATTGCTAATATGGTGCTGTGAGTGTTTTTTAGTGTATTATGTGGTTGCTAGGGTGATCAAACTGGTTGTTAAGGTGTTCTGAGTGGTTTAGCATGTTGCATGATGTTCTGGGTGGTGGCATACTTGCTTTGTATAGTGGATACTGAATGACTATGAGATTATTTTTTTTGGAAAGTGTAGGCTTCGTGCAAACTTCATGATTTGAGATGTCAGAGTTACAGTGTAATTAATTTGAAAGAAATTAAAAATGTTATCCAGCAGGGATGCATTAAATTATTGTAACATTTTTTATGTTACAAAATATTTATATTTCAACTTTTGAACTTTCTATTTATCAAAGAATCCTAAAAAAAAAACATGGTTTCAACAAAATATTAACCTGTTAAGCTGCAACGCCACTTTTTAGAAAAATCCCCAGAAATGGCATACCCAAACAGATACAGTTCATGAACCATTTGCACTAAAAGCACAAGTATGATCTCATTTGAAAGCTTACACCTGGCAGTTTACTGTAAATGTAGAATTAATTATTGTCATAATGATTTTTTTTTTTTATAAATAGCTTCAAAGTTTTGTAAAGCCTAACCCTAAATGCAATTATTTATTCATTTTATCTTAAGTCTGAGTGCAGAATTGCATTGTGATGTACAGTATTACTTTATAACAGTATTAAAAATGGAGCATACTAAATGCTAAATATGTATATATTTTTTACTTTATAAAACAAATATTTGTCGTTCATGTATGTGCAAAACTCAAGGCTGAGTTGTTGATCTTTCCCAGTATTTGCTAAAGTATTCTCTGTGTTTTCAACAGGGTTGCTAGGGTGTCGCTATGCAGTCGCTAAGCTGTTGTGAGTGGTTCCTAGGTCATGCAGCTCTGAGTAAAAAGTGTCCACTCAAACACCTCTAAGAAATGTGTCCCCTGAGTCCTTCCTTCAATGCAAGTCTATATATTTGTTAACCTATTTAATCGCCCACCAGGTGAAAATCAAGCCTGATTGCTTTGGAAAAATAATAGCACATCTCCTCAGTAAACAGCACGATTTACACATGTCATGACACATTTTGCAGGAATATTTGCATGCTGGAGGTTTGAGTTGTTGAGAACCAGCAATAGTGATGCTTTGTTTTGGCTTCCGCACCAACGCTTTAGAGTGCTAAATTAAACATTTAGTGGTGTTTTACAGATATCTTAATACGTAGTCATCTCGCAAATTCCCCCGGCTGATCATTTTCTGGTGCAGTGGACGCAGGTATTTCGACCGCTTCCAGAGCGATTAATCCCACAATGCTAATTCTGTTGAAGTAGCGCATGCGGTTTTCTCTAAGACGGTGGATTAAGCACTTTAGCATCCGAGGGGAGCCGTGTCGGGGAGCGAGGCGAAGCAGATGCTTTTGTAAACAATATTACCCTCTTCTCCCTCCAAAGTGGAAATCAACAGTGTGGGGATGTCACCGGTTTGGAGATAAGCCATGAAAAATGGAGGGCTCTGTTATAGTGGTGCTCTGGCAAGCAGGCCATAATGCCATATTTCCTCTCCGCTGGTGCTCGACTTATCCGGTCCTTTTGGTGACAGATGTTCCGTGTCAGTTGGGAGAAAGTCGGGAAGACGCGCCAGCCTGGTGTAAAATTGGGCCGCTGTTTGTGCACGAGCGCCCGCAAGACTTTGATAACATGCTGAGTGGTGCACTGCATACTAGAGAGTTGTTTTTATGTCTCTGAGTGGATGAAATCTTCTTTGAGGACGGACTTTCGGAGATATTCTGCTCGCGTCTTTTGTATTCTTGAATTCCACGCTCGTTGAATGGTCAGCCTCGAGATCCTTTTCGGCACTTTGAAGAAAGCGGCCAGTGAATTTACAGACCCTGAATTTCATATCTGCGCCCTTTATATTCCATATTCCTTTGAGCTAGCACTCAAGTGATAAAAACACACAGTGACAGTTTTGCACAATTGTGAGATTGTAGCTGTAGGAAGTGAATTATGCTTGTTTTTATCAAGAAACTGCACACTTCATACAAAACTTGTTTTTCTTGCTACATTGTCAAGTGTTGCATGTTCGTGAATGAGGATGTACGTCATCAGCACTATCCAGAAGGGATTCGCTTCACTAAAAGTTTGAGGTGCAGTTATTAATGTGGCATGTGTGTTAGTTTCATGTAGTGATTTGGATGGGATTGGGATCCCTGTTGTCTGTATGTGGGGCATTTGGGGAAGGTCATGTGCTCTGGATTTATTAAGTCAGATGGGATGTCAGCAGTACTTGAATCACCAACTGTTATTTCATCCTTGGAAAAAGTTAGCGAAATGTCTAAAATTAATATTGAAGGTGCAACAAGACGTGGCAACACATTTAGCTTTAGTTACTGTGTTTGCCAAGGGTCAAAACAAATTTGAAATGTCCACAGTATTGTAATTAGCAACCCAAGCTCATTGGGAAAAACGTGCCTATGGCGACATTAGTTATTACTGCTTCTTGGAGTGAAATGTCTGGTATTGCACTAAAAGCACGATCAGTTTTATCCAAAACAGATGAACAGCATCTTTATAAAGTTGGTTGTTTCAATATTTTTGGCAGTTCAAAAGTAAAATTGGTGCTTAAATATTAAGCTCTATCCCTCTTAAAAAAAAGTATGCAACTACACGTACCATAATATGAGATATTGCATTTGTTGAAACAACCATGCAATTTTAGCTTGATTATACATCGTTAAGCTCTTTTATTGAGTGTCGTCGTGACTCCTGCTTTGCAGACGCAATGCTGTACCAGGTGAGCTGCCAAGCAAGTTTACTACAGAAAGGCCATATATTGAGCTGATTATGTGATGCAAAATGCATTCGTTTACAAATCAAGCACAATATAAATAGTCTTTTGAGGTCATAAAATGTTACTGTGCAAGGTAGATCGAGAAAATTAATATATTAATTAATAATTTGCTCTTGTAAGCATAATTTTTGTGAAAAGGAATACAAGTTGTTGGCGTTTTACTGACAGTGTTCATTTCGGCTAAAAAAAACCCCTGCAATCTAGTGTATCTGTAGGTATGTTTTTGGAGTTTTGGAAAAATGTAGATAGAGGCATGTTTTTCCAACGAGCCCATGTTGGCAATTAGAGACATGATTATATTTCTCGAAAAAACCAGTGGGTAATTTACTCTGAAAAATGTATTTTACTGGCAATTGGAGGTCTCTTAGTGAATTATAGGCATATCAAATGCAAAAGTTTCAATGGAAGACCTGTTAACTTTTCTCCAGGTGACTTCATCATCTGTTGTAAGGATGAAAATTCAATTGACAACTGACCACAAAGGTCTATTCCAAAGTTCATTCAAATTATAATGCAGATCCATCATACTAATGTTTTGCATAATTTACCGATATCACACTGTTAAAGGAGATAGAAACTAATTAGCGTCGTACTAGTGCCATCTTTTCATGCTGCTTTTCAAGTACATTAAGGAAATTAATACTGGCACTAAAATATTTAGTTAATAACTGCACATAACCTGCCGTGCAAAAAAAATTACCTCTTAGTCAGAAATGTAAGTTCCCTGAATGCAAATTTTCTATAAACAGGTATCCATTCAGGTAGAGTTATCTGCACATTATTATTCTGAATAATGTTTAGTATTTCTGCAGTCTACATATAATGCCAAATACAGCGTTCACTGTGACAGATGCTTCTGTTGTGCTTAGAGAAGCTGTTTTGTTACATACCCTGTCACATTGTGTCATATTTCATAAGCAGACACATAAAACATCAAATGCAATCAGAACTGAATTTGCATTGAGCTTTTTGTTCTAATATAATTTGATAAATTACTATATAAGCAGGGCATCCACACTTTAATACACCCGTTTAAAAGTTTGTCTGGTAATATTTTTGTTTTGTTTTAGTTTTTTGAAACAAAAGCTGCATTTACTTAATCAAAAACCCAGGAAAACTAGTATTGTTGTGAAATAGTGTAACAATTTAAAATAACTTTTTTTCTATTTGAATATATTTTAAAATGCAATTTATTCCTGTGATCAGAGCTGGATTTTCAGTGTCAGTACTCCAGTCTTCAGTGTCACATGATCCTTCAGGAATCATTATAATATGCTGATTTGCTCCTCAAGAAACATTATTATCAATGTTGAAAACATTGTGCTGCTTTATATTTTTGTGGAAACTGTGATTTTTTTTCAATAGAACGTTCAACAGAATATCATTTTATCTCCCTCTCTCTCTCTCTCTCTCTCTCTCTCTCTCTCTCTCTCTCTCTCTCTCTCTCTCTCTCTCTCTCTCTCTCTCTCTCTCTCTCTCTCTCTCTCTCTCTCTTTTACTATTACAAATGACACCAAATGTATCCTTTACTGAGAAGGCAATTGCAACACTTCAATATGAGAGCACAACGCTATCTCACGACCAATTCGTACGAATCAGTCACTTTTACTCACTCTTTTTTGTACGATTTGTCTAAACCCCAGAGATGGTTAGGTTTAGGGGCGGGGTCAGAGGTAGGTCATTCGTACGAATTCATACGAATTGAGCAACTCCTAAAATATGTACGATTTGTGTATATGTACGAGTGAGGTCATATGAATTTGTACGAATTAGCCACCTCCTAAAATCCATAAGAATTGTATTGATATTCGGGTTGGACAGGATTATTATTTTTTTATTATGAATCTATTTATAGTTTATTCAGTACCAAAATGTTAAACATGCTAATTTAAATTACTATTTATTATTTCATATTTTATTTGTTTGTGCTACATGATTTTATGCTTATTAAATCATGGCGTTGATAGCTTAGAAACATACCAATGACACATTTTGATTTTGAGACTCTTCAAATCTTCAGGTTCAATGTCCGTGTAACTTGGAGGTTGTAGATGGAACAGTTTTTGGAACAGAGCCTACATCATACTGATGCTTCATTTTTTTTTCTACATGCTAAATAAAATTTTAGTTTACCAAACTTGAAAAATAGCTTTGTTTACATCCTCAGACTTTCAAAGACACTTTCCCTTCCTCAACTCTAGGCGAGGCTGTGCTAAGCAAAACTGAGTCACCACATCCCGAATTCCCTGGCTTGTTACCTCCAAAACGGAAGAGCCATAAAGACAGTACAGGGACTGCCATGCATTTTTAATGCCTCCATGTTTCTTTTCAGTGTAGCACTGCCACATGTATATTTCAAGGGAATAACCAGTGAATTTGTTATGTATAGTGCCACTGAAGGTGCTGGTCAGAGACAATTGTGTGTTTTTTTTCACCGTGAAAACATTTTTCCTCGGAACATCTGCACACTCGCTGTGGCAGCGACCACCTCAATTACAATGGTGGCAAAGAGTGGCTCTCTTGCCTGAACAGCTATTGCTTTATAGCAGTTAACACAAACACACGCGCATGCTGTGCGCGGTGTGACGTGTCTGTGTCTTTAATGGTAATTATACATTAAAAGTGACAGAAGCACACCACGCTGTGCAAAGTAACTCCCTACAGTGTTGTTATGATTGAATTCTCACCTTCCGTCTGCCTTGGAATGGTTTGCGTCATTAAACGCATGTGGATACAGGATTCTTGACATCGCTTTTAGACAAGTTAATTTACCGCTCTGGCTCATTCCACCATAATAAATCAAAACTATTGCATTCATAACTATATGAGGGGGGAACAATCCATATATTAAAAGACCAGAAAAACACTAGGGACCAACAGTATGATTTATAGTGACGCACTGGGTTGTTTTTCATCATTGGTCAAATGAAAATTCTGCTACATGTATCTCAATCAGGAACACAGTGGTAGTCTTGGCAAACCTGTTGAATGCATTTTCAATTTTTTTTCATTAAGGACTAACAAGCTTCTGCTCTCCCCTTAAGTGCTCTAGTTATAAGAAGTTAAAACAACACATTTTCTAGATCAGCGATTTTCAAACCCTCGCCAGGATGATTTAAGGAAAATGGACTTACATTAAAAATTATATTTAAAAAAAAATCTAAATTTGTTTTCATAAAATCATAGTCTATAGGCCTGTATAAAAGAAATATGCGAAATATATTTGATTAAAATAATTAACAGATTTATAAAACAAAAGAAAAAAACTGTGACAGTATGATGCTGAGTTTGGTACATTTTTGTGAGAATATAGATGGATGGATGGATGGATGGATGAATGGATGGATGGATGGATGGATGGATGGATGGATGGATGGATGGATGGATGGATGGATGGATGGATGGATGGATGGATGGATGGATGGATAGATGCATATGGATGGATGGATGGATATATGGATAGATGCATATATGGATGGATGGATGGATGGATGGATGGATAGATGCATATATGGATGGATGGATATGTGGATATATGGATATATAAGATGGATAAAGACAGATAGATGCTGTTTTTTTATTTTCTATTCATCGACAATACCTTGAAATCTTGGATTTGTGGAAAAGTTCCTTTTCATTTTGCACATGTGAGTTCCTTAATCACTTAATTTTCCCGCCGTCCCCGAACACACAATGAGCTGCGAGGTGTTGCTCCTGGCGCATCATTCACTTCACAAATGCTGTTTTATTAAGACAGCGGCTGCGAGAAAGTTCACGCTCCTGGGTGAAGCTGCTCCGCTCTGTCGACTCTGGCGTGTGTTTTCAGTCTAGCGGGATGTCCGGTGCTGTCTGTTCAAATCACATATAGTCAATGATGCGTGATTTAACATCTATCACAATTGACTTTTCTGGCTTTGCCAAGCTGATTTCCACACAAACTGAGTTGCATATGCTGCAAGGTTAGTGAGGATCCTCTGTTATTTTTTTAAAGACGGCTATAAGATGTCCCTGATGTCTCCTATACAATCAGAGTGCTAATTTTCTGTTTGTATATAAGCTGAGGGCAAGGGCTGATCTTAATGAAAAATAATTAATCATTTTCTCTAGAGCCATCATTCAGACTGTGTGAAAATAACTGCCTTCAAACTATTCTTTATTGGTGGCAATTGTCCTGCAATGCAGCAAGGTCAAGTATGCGCCTGTGGCAAGAAAGTTCAATTGAAGCAGTTACTTTTTCCCAGGTCAGGTTTCTGCCAATAGCTTTTTATCAGGGTTAACGCACAGAATCTATTTAATGCCAAGTGATACACCATTTATCATATGCAAGTTCTGCTGTCTCAGAGTGCTGCTTTTTAAAATGTTATTCATCTTTATCTTGACTCTTGATTAGGACCCGTTAACAGGATGATTTTACGAGAGTCATCGATTTGCACGGAGTGGACAATAATGATGCATTGTTTAGAGATTGAAAGGATTTTCAATCACGCTTGCAAGAATCCAGTCTCATTTCCCAAGAGCTTCCCTTCCACCATGTTTAAATCTTCATTATTTGAGTTTTGCTGGTAAATTTGCCACTGACCTGCATAAGCCGCATCAAAGATTTGTTTCTGGTCTTTACAAAAATAATTTGGCAGTATATGGCACAGTTATGCAGAGGTGGACAGTAACAAAGTACATTTACTTGAGTACTGTACTTAAGTACACTTTTGGAGTATCTGTACTTTACTTGAGTATTATTTTTTTCTGGAAACTTTTACTTTAACTTTGCTACATTTGAAAGACAAATATCGTACTTTTTACTCCACTACATTTGTGTCAAGGGCCTTGAGTAGAAAGTAGTAACGTCAGGGATGATTTTGGTTGGAAATGAAAGTCGGGTTGAGGTCAGAACTCGACTGATGTTGGTTTCTGACGTCAACCCGATTTTCAACCACAATACAACGTCTATCCAACGTTGGAGATTAACGTCAATCTGACTTTGGATTCTGACATCAACCTGATTTTCATTTTCAACGTTGGTTTTGGTCTTCTAAATGTGAATTTTGTCATTGTTTTGGAGCACACTAGCTTATAGATAACAGTAAGGCTAACATATTCATACTAAAAGCCAAAACTGGGAACAGCCATTTGTGTGTCCGAAAAACCATTGTGGACGTTATTGAGTGACTTATTAAATCCCACTACTGGAACTGTGTTATAGAAATAAATGTGATATTGATATGAGGGTAGGCATGCAGGCATAGATTCAGAGGCATAATACTGTAAGTAGGCTATTACATGCAACAATGCAACAATAATAAAACAATGCATTGACATTTACTTTTATACTTAAGTACTTTTAAAAATGAGTATTTCTGTACTTTTACTTAAGTAAAAATCAGTCTTTACAACTTTTACTTGTAACAGAGTAATATTTGACCAGTAGTATCTGTACTTTTACTCAAGGAAGGAAGTTGTGTACTTTGTCCACCTCTGCAGTTATGGTGTCAGTTGGCAATACTTACAGCACTTAAAGCACAATATGATTAGTTGTATCATTGTATATAAACATTTCATGAAAGTAAATATGCTGTGTTTGGGGTGTTTCCAATGTTCGGTAAGGTCTTTTTTTCTAAATAAATTAATGCTTTTATTTTAGCAGGATGCATTAAATGAATCAAAAGTGACAGCAAAGACATTTATAATGTTACAAAATATCTATGTTTCAAGTAAATGCTGTTCTTTTGAACTTTTTTTATTCACAAAAGAATCCTGAAAAAAAAAACTGTTTTTATCATTGATAATGATGATAATAATAATAAATGTAGCTTGAGCTGCAAATCAGCATAATGATTTCTGAAGGATCATGTGACACTGAAGACTGGAGTAATGATGCTGAAAAAAAACAGTTCTGTTAAATTGTAAAAAGATTTCACAATATTACTATAGTTTTCAGTGTACTTTTTGTCAAACAATTTGGATAACCACAAATGAAATGTACTTCATCTCATTTAATTATTTTACATTTTTATTTGGAAATTGATGGCTATAAAGTAGTACAACTAACTAAGACACTTCAATGTCTAAATTTAGAAATATGTTTGCAAAATAGCCAGCAGGTTAGTTAGTGGCAAGTCGTGACACTACTTGATAGCCTCTGCTTCACATTTGACTTAACAATACCCTTTTACACCCTTTACTTGTTGTAACGTGTATGGGACACGTCTGGCTCTGTATTATTATATTACTCCATGCTTGTTTGTCACTATCGTGTGAAGAAGGCATGTTTAGATTGCAAATATAGTAGCAAAATCTCAATATTATCATGTTCATATATATGGTATTTGTTAATACTGAGGTACTTCAAATAATATGTTGTTACCATCAAACTACTGTCCAAAAAGTATTTTACCATGGTCATTTTTTGTAAAAAGGGGTTATAATCTACAGGTTAGCGAGGTCGGTGAATGTTTGGCATCAAGGGTAATACCAGGATTTGTTTTTATTTTATTTGCACGTAGCTGACAGCACAGTGAAATATTAATGAGAAGTGTTGATAAACAAAAAATGGTTTCCCTGACAACAGACTCTTAAGCCACTGGAAGAACTGTATGTACAGTAACACTGATACAGCTGGACAACAACCTTGCAAGCGTCCTTCTTTTCAGTGTGCGGTGACATCCTGAAGTCAAAGAATTGCCTCCTACAATTCCACACGGTTCAACCGAAGTGTTTGTTCAATGTGTGTCGATGGTCTAACATTTAACCCGTGTTCAGCCAACGTGCATTTCCCACAAGGGGCCATTTTATTCAGGGGCATTAAAAAATCATGCCAGCGTTTTTCACGGGAGATGTCGTTTGTTAAACGAAGCACAACTAAAAACTGAGGGGGGAATTCACTTAACAATCTGAGTTGTTTTAATACATGGTTCACTAAAGACCACGTTAGACTTAATTGCATGTATGAATATTTAAGGTTGTAATTCATACATCGCTTCTCAGTCATTTGATCAAATGCTACGAAATGTACACACACATATATATGTATATAATTGTGTTGTGCACTGAAAAAAACATTGTGCTCCTTTTTTTTTAAGGTATCCTTGTCTTAATCATACATTAAGTACTGAGTAATAACATGTATGTACTAAAGGTTAGGATTAGGGTTTGGTTTAGTTGCATGTAATTATGCATAATTTACTGTTAATAATACAGCAGGTACATGTATGTAACAAAGACACTACACAAATGTTTGCTAACACTTTATTTCAGATACAATTTTCATTCAGAAATGGCCAGTACATTTTACAAAGAAATGGCAAGTAACACGTTGATTTAACAAAGACATTTTGAAATTGAAAGACTAAAATAGTATTTTCTTGTACTCAAGTAGTCTAAGAATCCTTACGGAAAAAAAATGCACCAGTTTTGTGAAAAAGGCATGCCGTTTTCTGACAATGACAATGAGTTAATTTTACATGTTGTGTTTCATTGCATTTCGTGCTTGGTTGAACTGCATTGCAGGTGGTTAGTGAACTGGTTTCAGGTTTTTTCATTGAACTATCACCAAAATAGCTTGACTTTAGCAGATTCCCCCCTGAATCCTGCTTCCCAGCCTATATCTGCAGTAGAAGTCAGTTCTCAGCTGTGGTTCATGGGGTTGGGTGGTCAAAGGCACTCAATCTCCCTACTACACGCAATTAGCTTTGTGGTTGAATCGCCTGGGGCTTTACCCAGGTCAAGCTCAGCTTCCCAATATGACTGTAAATGAAAGCTCATATCCAGAGGCAAACCTTCTGCAGGAATTGAGCCTGCTTTGTGATTACAACAAGACTGAGACATTTATTTTGTGTATCTTTGATGAGATGTTTGCCCTCCAAAGTCGATTCCCCAGGTCAGGTTTTTGGTTTTAAATGTAGCCCGAGGAACGTCTCTCTCCTTCAGACTCTTCTTTTAACAGAATAAAACCACAGCGAGTATCATGGGATATTGCATTATGATCACATCATTCTTGTGCACAGGAGCATCACATGCTTCTTGTATCTGCCAAGGACACTCTAAAGCAGTGGTTCTCAACCGCCCTGTCCTGATGGGCTCACAGACAACAAGGAAAAAACATTTAATGCTAATAATAAAGTGGAACTAATAGAATTGTGTGTAGTTAAGCTTATCACGTAAAGGAAAGACTAAACACTGTCTTTGATGGTAATGTCACAAGGCCGGACATCCAATCGAATCAGATTTTGATTTTGATCAAGCTCAGTTTAGGGAGATAGGGTTGCACAATATGGAGGACAAATGAGATATGCGATAAACTTGTGGCAATATGCGATGCGATAAACCTAATATTAATGTACCAAATCAATCTGAGTTATTTTCAAGTAGATATAAAGCCATGAAATAAGGTTTGTGCAGAGCACAATTTGTTTTGTATGGCGAGTTATTGGTTGCCGAGAGCATGAAACCAACAAAATTCAAATGACATTTAGAAGATGAAGATGTCAGTTTTTCTATATTTCAATATTTGATTTTAAGGACATGTTTTTCTACTTTTGTGATTAAATAAGATTGATTGATTGTTATTTTTTTTACGCTGACATGGCAATAAAAATGTATTTACTAACAATTCTAAAGAGCTTTATTTATTTATTTATGTTTGTGTGTTTGTATGCCATGAATATAGTCCTTAATGCTGACATGACAATTTGTATCACCAAATCAGCATAAGATATATGTAAAAATAAATAAACTCTTTAGTTATTTATTTTTACATATATCTTATGCTGTTTTGGTGATACAAATGTATTAACTAACATACAATCAATCATGTATTGTTTGATTGATTGATTGATTGATTGATTGATTGATTGATTGATTGATTGATTGATTGATTGATTGATTGATTGATTGATTGATTGATTGATTGTGTGACTGATTAGTAATCTTTGCAAGGGCGGTCATTGCACACATAACTAATTCAATGAACTCTGGCAAAAGACCTTACAATCACATCACTGCACAATTATGTCTGTAAATAATATAACACAGTCCTCTGAACAAACTACTTGTGACCTCTCCAAACATCATGCTTTTCTCTGCACTGCTCTGGTCTCTTCTATAAATTGTTAGCGTGCCTCTCAAAATCTCATCATATGGAATAAGTTGCTAGCGCCACATCAAAACCACCACCACATACCGTTCTTAATGAGAGAAGGACTAAATGGAGAAGTCACATGACCCCCGGTGGTTTGCTTGTGCCAATACCACTATTGCTCACATGAGAATGTGCATTACATAATGATGTTAAAGGAATAGATCACTTAAAAATTAAACTTTTGTCTGCATTTACTAATATTCTATCTAAATCCGTAATACTTTTTTCTTTTTACTCAGTGGGACACAAAAGGAGAAATTTTGAACAACTGAGCTTGTCGCTTTTCATGCTATTAGTTTCCATGGGGACTGAGGCTTTCAAGCTTTCAAAGAACCCAAGAAATTATAATAAATAGTTCATAAGGTTCTTGCCCTATTTCCGGTGTTCTGAATTGATATGATTGCTTTATATGTGAGGAAGTTATTCACAGATTATCTTCGCTTCCAATGAACTGTGAACAACTGTGTAATTGTGTTGACGAGTTGAACTTGAGGAGAGTATGATTCTTAAACAAGTCATTCAAACCGGTTTTGTGAACTAAATCAAATTAATCATTAGTAAAATAAGTTGCTTCTCTCCTTAACACACATTTGCTGTGAATAACAACTGATTTTTTTTGTCACAAAGCTGCCGTATGATTTCAGAAAATGCATGTTGCTTTTGTGTTCTTGTTTTATTTACTTGAAAGCCCCCGTCTTCGCTGAACAGCACAAATAATAATGACAGTAAAGAATGACAATTTTCATATTTGAGTGAACTCGTGCGTTAAAGTCCTTGCAGCATTTATTGTGTCGTTTTCAAAAAAAACAACAACAAAAAAACAGAAAGACAGCATGTCTCTAAATCCAATTTTAGGTGCCATTACACTAATTATCTCAGGTAATTAACCTGAATCATCTCCGGAAATGAATGTCAAGTGAAAATGCGGTGCATTATGGCCATATTGCAGTGATTACACAGAATCCTGTGAAGTGAAAGCAAGTCAATGGATTTTTTTGGGAATGTTTATAGTAAATGTGGCATCCAGCTGGTGGTGAATAACTACACGTTTGAGAGTTTGCAGCAGAACAGATGCTACAGTCAGAACGACAAGATACTCACAGGTTGATTTACTTGCAGTGTATTGTCTGTGCCAAGCAGCATGGAGCGTTCAAGCTGTTGTGTCAGTTAGTTTTAGTCATTTTTAAAATAAAACCTGCTCTTGTTCAAAGTGTTGGTTCTTGACATAAACACAATGAGCAATATTTTCTCTTAAATATGTACTGTATATGTCATGGTTTATGACTCACTATTTTATGAACGTGTTTTGGTAAATCTCACAGAAACTGTCAAGAACATAACCTTGCCATTATTCAACTTAAATTAAAACAAAAAAGAAAAATAAGAAATGTTATTTTGCTTCTAAAAAAATACAGCCTACACATTTGCATTATTGCACAGTATTTTCATGACAATTACATGGGTAAAAAAGTGTTTTGTCAAATATTCAGACCTGTAGCCAAATATAATGTTTAGTTAAAAAGAATATTGAAATGTGTAATTCATAATGTATAAATACTTGTCACTTTCAATAATGATAAATAGGCAATTATTTAAATGTGGTAGTATTTTTATTTTTTTAATACAATAATCCTGCATGGAAATATGCTTAATTAGCAGGCAAATAATGTTTCAATGCAACAGCAAGAAGAGAATTTTCCAAAACAGGCTTAATTTTCTTTATGAAAATATAATAATAATTTATATGTAGTACATTTCTATGTAAAAAAAAAAAAAACAACAACTCATGCTTCACATTTCCTTGCAGTGTGACTGAGTAGAAATAACATCAAGTCATCCACCTCATTCCCTTCTTTATGAGAAGATGTCTGAACTGAGCACGCTCACATAATTTGGAATTATTTGTATACAATTATTTGTAAACAGACATTAGCAAATTGGTAGTTTGTAACAAATATTGTGATGCTGAGCTCTGATTGCTGAGATAATGTTTAAGATGCAAATAAAAGACTGAATTTTAAAACGCCAGCTGGCTCATGCTCAGGACTTATATTGCATGTGTAGGTATGCGTGCACATATTTTGTGTTTGATTGCAAAACATAAATTGCACACATGCAGGATTATTTGATGGTGTTTGCTAAGGCAAGCATCACTTACTGCTCACATTTGCGGTTTGGTGGGTTTAAAACACACCCCACACTGTTGTGCTACGGCCATGAATTACACCTCAACTTATGTGGCCTTTGATAAGTGCTCCGGGCTTCAATCAGGGTTGGGGAAAGATACTTTTAATAGTAATGCATTATAATATTAAATTACTCACTAAAAAGTAACTAATCACATTATTAGGTAATTTTCTGGAAAGTAATGTTACATTACTTTTGGCTTACTTTTTATCATCTGGGCTGGGCTTGCTTAATGGCTTTTTAATAAAAAAAAAGTAATATTTTTGGCTAATGTAAAGGCCCCTTGACACGTGAAGTTAAATTAATAAGGCGTAGGTCAAAGGAAATGAAAACGCTCGCCTTTACAGTAGAGGATGCAGATAAGTCAAACCTTTCAGCTGTGCTGCTATTCTGCTATTGCAGACGAATAGGACTCAGGAGAAGAAAGTGCAACACTCTTACTTCAGCAATAAAAACAAACAAATGAAACACACATTTGATGTTTAAAGGTATAGTTATAGTAACCAATATGTGAATAAAAAAAGAGAGAGGTTTTGAGAATTTTATTTTTATTTAAATTTGAAAAACCTGTATAGACTGAACACCAAAGAACAATATTAACTATTGAGCGGTGGTGACTTGTTCATGAAAAATGTCACAAAGAACCGGCAAAAGTAATGATTATGAATATGTCAAATATAGCAAGGAGACATTTCAATAGTTTATTAATAAACAAGTGTTTTCTGTGTCAGTCAGTGTCGGCTGCAAAGATGAAGTTGACGATGGTGACTCGCGATCTTCGCAGTAGTGAACGCGCCAGAGAGAAATGCACATTTCATAGGGATTACATAAACAGAGAGTAGCCTAGTCCGTTTTCTTTCGTTTTGAATAGTTTTGTTTAAAATAAGACATTTCAAGCTTTCTATATATTTCTCAGGTCTTTGAGGCAAGTAGCTTATATGCTGAGTTTCGGTTCATTTATGAGACGAGCTCCAGTTCGCGCGCCGGCGCAGAGCTCCTGAGAAGTCCTGATTATATTGCCTGCTATATTTACTTCTTATTTATTAAATCCAAGCAAATGCAGTATTTTAGTGCCACTTTCAGAGCGGCCACGTCCAAAGACCTGTTATGTTCGTAACATTGTTTTTTTTCCTCGTAAATGCAAACACGAAAAATACAATAAAATGGATATTTTATGTTCTGTGGAGAGCCAACCCTTCTTCATCCGGTGGGTAGTATTACTTTTGGTTTGCACAGTATAATTCACAGAATTGATTGCTCTGCTACCAGCCTCTGTCACGTACCGTGTGGAGCTTGTGACTTGTCAAATCTGTCCCTGGGAAAAGTAACATTGTGCCGAATTGAAAAAGGAACGTTTCGTTACCAAATTTTCAGTAGAAGCGCATTACACTACTTATTACCCGGAAAAGTTACATTACTGTAACGCGTTACACACAACACTGGACGTAACCGTGTAATTGAACATCTACACAGGTTGCGGAATTGTCTGAGTTTGCATTTCACTATTTTTATTAATTTTGAGGAATACTGAATCTGTTTTTGTGCAAGTGAGATGAGCAAATGCACGCTCACATTTAATATAGAACTACAATAACCAGCATGTTCACACAGCGCACACTACACCTCTGCATTTACTCTGAAACTGAGTTTCTCTCAACATGGGGACAGGAGAGCTGTCAGTCAACAAACAAAGTAACTTGCGTTGAAAAATGTACTCATATAATTTGTTGTAAATGTAAAAGTAATGTGTTACTTAGTTACTTGAAAAAAGTAGTTGGATTACGTAACTCGTGTTACTTGTAAAGCGATTCCCTCAACAATGGCTACAATTTTAGTGGGATGGACAAAAAAGCATGCAACAGAAGCCTTACACTTCCATCTGATCCATCTTACCATATTTTGTATTCTCTGAATGACTTATATTGGTTAATGTCATGTGTAACTAGAGATTTTACTTGTGTTGAATGTGACATTGTAATGTATATCTTTGGTTTTGTTTCATGTTACTTTGATGGCATAAGTCACAGACACAGTCACGTGGCGCCGGCGCTGTCTCAAGTCAGACACAATTTCTAACTGGCATGCACTGCTTTAGGTCACTCACCGATTGGTCTGCGCAGAGCTGCATGAAGTCGAACAAGTCGGTTGTTTGATTGGTTCATTGTCTTGATTGGTCACAGGTGTGTCTTGTTTAGTCATCTGCCCTCATGTTTGCCTTGTTCTAGTATTGTTCCTTCAACCATTGTTGGTGAGTGTAATGTTTCATGTTTCAAGTTTAGTTCATGTTATTTCAAGTCACACTTTGTCAAGTCTTAGGTTTATTTTGTATCTGTTCACGTTTTCAATAAACAGCACATGGGTTCAGTTCAACTCCCCTACAATGGATTCTGTAACATGTGATGTGAACGCAAGAACAAAAAAAGACAATTTTAATGTATTTGGCTTTATATCGTTCAAAGTGACAATATTAGAGTATCAAAGGCAGCAGATCTGGACTGACATGATGATGATGATATAGTGTGACTAATGAATGCCATGTGTGACAGTTTGTTTGAGGACAAGATAGGACTCCAAGATGTCTACCAGCTGGTGATAAATGCTGAGGAATTCATGCACAATACAAACAAAATTGTGAGGAACGGCCGACTACGCCCTTTCAAGTCACCTAAAATACTATCATTACTCATAATTACATCCGGTAAACATGTACACCCTCACGGATGACCAAACAACTCTGCAGATGTACAATTATCACATTGTACAGCAGAACGGCATTATTAGAAAACTGCCGTGACACAACAAGGCTAACAAGCTGAGACATAGTCAGAAATAATGGGATTCCATCATGTTTAATGCTTTTATACTGGGCATGACCTCTTGCTTTCTCACTGATCATAAATCTGGGTCTTCTCATCCTACCAAAAATCAGCTGTCTGTTCCCATGCTGCAGCCAGTCATGCTTGAGAACCTCAGGCTGTGAACCGTTCTGGAATAAAATGACTCTGCATGATCATATCTGCGCTTGCAGTATGATACTGAAATACAAATATCTCAAGATGAATTCTGCATAATGATGTAAGAGCACAAAATGCACAAATGTTGTTTTTAATACAGACATCATAGTGATGTCCTGCAACGTGACATAATGCACTTCATTTGTAACTGTTTTAAACGGCATTGTTTTGTAGTTGATTTTCACTTTAATTATTGAGCCATGCAGTTTTTAAGACTGCGGGTATTTTTTAGAAATGCAATATTTGCATTGCAAAACGAATACAGTAAGCTGTAAATGGCAAAACGTTTGTTTGTTTTTTCTTTTGAAGAGAAAGAAAATAACAAGTATTTTTTTAATTATTTAAAAATTGTTTGTACATACAGTACACTGCCATTCAAAAGATTGGGGTCACCAGTTTTAGTTTAAAAATGAATAAAAATAGAACACTTTTTTTTCTGCAAGGACACATTAAATTGACAGTAATGACATTTACAATGTTATATTATTATTTCAACTAAATGCTGTTCATTTGAACGTCATATTAATCAAATAATCCTAAGAAAAAATGTATCATGATTTCCACAAAAAAATATAAACGTATGGAGCAGCACAAATCTTTTCAACATTGATAAGACATATTTCTTGATCAGCATATTATAATGATTTCTGAAGGATCATGTGACACTAAAGACTGAGTAATGATGCTGAAAATTCAGCTTTGACAGGAATAATTACATTTTAACACGTTCAAATAGAAATCAGTTATATTAAATAGTAATAATATTTCACAATATTACAGCTTTTCTATTGTATTTTGACCAAATAAATACAGTGTTGGTGAGCAAAAAAAAAAAAAAAAACTTATTTGGTGTGAATCAAATAAAACAAGAAAGGATTGATTTTGTGTTAAATTCATAGTTCCAAATAAATGCAAATCCCATTGAAACCCTGTTACATATTTCCATTTCAGCACCCACGCTTTCACACTTACATTCTGTTTAGCTCAGTTCTAATGACACTCTCAAGCACAAGATTTCAGGGAGATTTTTCTCAGTGAAACACAAATATCAGTATTCTCACAGTAGTTGCTTTTTTTGCAGTTTTCCGGATGATTGTGGCTCTTGGGAGCTATGCAAGCCTCGCTTTTCATTTTAAAGCAATACCACATACATCAGAATATAATTATACAGCAGCCCCTCAGTTTATTATGGGAACTTTCCTCCCACATTATCAAGGCTTTGTTCGCAGTCGGTCAGTTTTAATCTTAATGTATGGTAAGTGCTATAATTATCTGTAAACCAAGGGTGAACTGAGGTCACTGCCAGGCTTAACAAGGAGATTATAATGCATATGGGCATTGTTCCTTTCGATGTATATCTGTGTCTTATTTTTAGGGAAATGGAGTCTCTGAAGGTCTCTGGAAGAAGATCAGGCTTGGCATACTCTGAAACGAAAGCACTTGAGCTTGTAATGACCTCAATCCCTAAATAGGTGCTTTGTGAGTCGAATAAGTGAATTTGTACACAGATGGTGAAAGAAAAATAGTGCAACCCATTTATCCATCTAATACCCTTTCATGGGCTGGTGCCCCGCACTTGACGGGGTTTGTGTTTTTGAGGTTAGCTTCTTCAAAAAGCAATTACCAAGTACAACAGACAAACTTTGTTTGGTTAACCATTTCGATGTGTACAAAAGCACCATGTGAAAAGAAATATTGAATACCTATGACTTTATCTGAGTACAAAATTCTATTTTTAAAAGGCCAATTTCTCCAGTGATGCAAATGAGAAGTTATATTATTAGCTGCTCAAGGGCGAGGAACAATTTCTGTAGCATTTAGAAGGAGGGAAACAACCAACCCAAGGCATAATTAAAGAACTGGGTTGTTTAATTGAGTAATTTATCCCTGTGTGTTAGATAATTTGTCTCACGCTACTGGCATAACTTATATATCCAATCAGACTGTGCTTTTTAAAAATGCTGCTCGAATGCTTTTTCAAAACACACCGAAAGCTGATTATAATTTGGCAAAGTGCTGACTCGAATATGCAATTGTCATATCAAGGTGATAAAAGTGCTTGTGTGTCTGTGTTTGATATGTCGATTTATTATGCGGCTCTCTGGAACAGGGTTGTTATTGTTGGATAGTTCACTTTAAAATGAAAATTCTGTCATCATTTACACACCCTCAAGTTGTTTCAAACCTGTATGAAATTATTTTGAACACTAAAGAAGATATTTTGAAGAATGTCAGTAACCAAACAGTTAACTGGTCCCATTGACTTCCATAGTATTTTTTTTCCTACTATGGAAGTCAATGGGAGCAGTTAACTGTTTGGTTACTGACATTCTTCAAAATATCTTCCTTTGTGTTCAGCAGAAGAAAGAAATTCATACAGGTTTGAAGCAATTTGAGGGTGTGTAAATGATGACAGAATTTTCATTTTTAAGTGAACTATCCCTTTAAAGACCATACAAAATTCATCAAAATAATATAAAATATATTAGATGGAAAAATGTGAACTTTAAAAAGTATAAATTGCAATTAGAAATATTGCATTGGTAACCAAATAAAGAAAATACATTTATGTTGAAGTACTATAATTACTCAAACTAAAACTGAAAAATGATAATGATGATTGGAGAAAACAATGTTAATAATTACAAAAGCACAACATTATTTAACATGAAAGTTAATACAAATGTGACTAAAAATTAAAACTTAAAGTATAAAAAATAAAAGCTAATTCAATATATAAATACTGTGGAAGTAAACAAATAATTCAAAAAATTACACTCTTCTGGAATACTTGATTTTGAGGGTCAATTAAATTGGTCTATATTATATTATATTATATTATATTATATTATATTATATTATATTATATTATATTATATATTATATTATATTATATTATATTATACAATATTTAAAGGGTTAGTTCACCCCCAAAAAAGTTCATAATTTACTCACCCTTATGTTGTTCCAAACCTGTAAGACTTTCGTTCATCTTCTGAACATCAATGGCAATCTTTTTGATGAAATCTGAAAGCTTTATGTCCCTTCATTGATAGCTATGCATCTGTCACTTTGATGCTTCAAAAAGATTAAGGATTGAGAAATGGATGGAGCTGCTTAGTCAAAATTTTCTGAAGAGACTCGGCCATTCAAGTGTTTAAGTGAAAATGTCCTTTTGCATCGCAATGTATTTTAATTTTGGCTTTCAAAACCTCTTAGTCAAGGTCATAAAAGTCCATTGAGCTGCTGATATTTATCAAAAATGCTTACTTTAATGCTCTTGCAATCATTCCTTGTTGTTATACTTGGCCCGGTTTAAAATGCAGCTCAGTTTTCTACAGTATGTTTCCTAGCAATGGGTTTCTGCCTAGTTTCTCTATCCACCACAGGGTCCTTGGCCCGAAAAAGGTTTTACTCCGTAAGTGGTGTTTCATCTATTCAGGTGTGCGTTTAAACCTTTTCATCGTTTTGGGCAATGTCAGATTTCCTCCTTGTGTTTCTCAGATTGAGTGCGCTCTGCTGGAAACTGGAACAGTCTTTATGCGAGGGCGTCGCTCTAAATGTGGGCCGATTGTGCTAAAAGCACCATTGTGCTTCCTTTCGCTGGGCTTATGCTTTCTGCGCATAATCTTAAAACAGCCAGGCAAGCAGGCGACACATCTCCTTTCATCTCAATCTTCCCACTTTCTTTTGCGTAAGCCACTTTGTCTCCGTGAGTCGCGGGCCTTTGCTGAGACAAGCTGTCAACCACGTCTCATGCATAAGCGTTACTATAATTGATTAAGGGAACTGTCTATCTCTGCACCGATGTGTGTGGCAGAATCAGGACCATCCGATGCTCCATCACGGCACAGGGGGACTGTGATGCAATTTTGGCTTGAATTTTCAAGCAGGCCAATTACAGTGAGGCTATTTATGAGCTTGAGAAGTCATTCTCTTCCTCCACTATCAAGTAAACAATGTAGGCTACTTGTACAGCTTTGAAACTGATTGATTTGAAAGATGGAGGAAAACAATTACGGGAATCCAAAAGTTTGAGACCACGAGAGACGAGGCTTTTCTAATTTTAATACACATTTCTTTGTCGCCAACTATATTGTCAGCGTGACGGTTTGAGTGAAATGTAAGTGGAAATGTGTCTGTTGTTGACAGCAGTTCTTGAGCTGCAGGAACAGACGCTTCCAGAGAGCATCTCGTGCTTCAGTGGAGGCTGGAGAGATCATGACCTTCTGCACAGAGTTCACATGATCAGGGTCACAAGTTTTCTTATTTCATTACTTATCAGTGGAGAATCTCAATTGTATTATATGTACTGCATGTTAATCATACCTTTCAGTTCTAAAATGTGGTTTAATTCCAGATTTAATTTGGGTTTTAAATGCCAGATTTAACCTTAGACTTTAGGGTAAACTGCAGGAATCAATTTGATCAAAGTAGTTTAAGCTAGCCTGGGAAAACCCAGACCACTCTCAGTTGTAACTGAGTAAGGGTCTGGCAAAGCTCCATAGACAATTCATTTCCACAGGGGCGTCACCAACGGACGTCGGATAGATCTAAAACCAATCAGAGCGATGAATGACATGACGTATGCAGAGCGACGGAGAAACATCTCGAGACTCTCAGCAATTCTCTGTTTGTGTTAATGAAAATGACCATTTTAAATCGCTTGAAACAGACGCGATAGCTGATTCGAACGAGTGATGTTGTGATGTTCCACGGCGGCATCCATCTTTGTAATGTACAAAATCTGCGTCACCGTCTCTGCTCTGTCGTCATCGTTTAAAGCCCGCCCCAACGTTTCTGATTGGTGCCGCGATTTCGACGGACTGGAAATGGGTTTCAATGGGCTCTTTGCCAGACCCACTTGCAGAGCAAATCTAAATTTGCCGGAAGTGGTCTGGGTTTTCCCAGGCTAAGTTTAAGCCCCAATCTGTTCACATTTTAATGTTATAATATTGTCAACATCTAATGATAATATAATTATTATTATATTTTTACATTGAATTAGCTAAATACAGATATGTAATTGTTCTAATTGTGTCTCTTGATATTATATGAAAATTAAAATAAATGCATAGAGTGGGAAATCATCATGTGCAAAATAAGAATGGACTTTTCATAAGGACTGAAGGATTGCAAAACAATATTGACTTTACAATAAGGACTGATTTGTTAACATTATTAATGCATTCGCTAACATGAACACAAAATTAACAATATAATTTATTGATCTGTTGATGTTTGCTAAAAAATTATGATACACATCTACTTATTGTATTTATTTTTAAAACTTAGGTTACAATCAGATTGTTTTGTTTGTTTAGTTGTATTGTATAGTATATTATTAATACTGCTACTACTACTATGAACAAACAAAACAATCTGATTATACATTGTTAAACATAAGGGCTATAATCATGAGTGCACCATTAATGCAGTCGGGTCATCACACACCAGTTCTCCTTTTCTTTTAATATTCATCTGCTGTCATGACACTCGCTGACCAGTTTATTGAGCAAATTGTTCATGTGAGAACATGTCTATATACATATTTATAGAGCTAAATGACATTTATGTAAGGTTGAACGGTGCTTCAAGCTGAGATTGAATGGCAATGTAATTACGGTATGTATGAAGCGTTATATTTAGATAAATTTATTCAGGTCATCTGTGTGTCTGATGTAATTATATTATGTGCTGATAACTTGCCCGGTCTTAGTGTTGATACTAGACGTAAGTGACGTGACCTTGTGTGCGGCTTGACACCTGAAGGCTTTAATGTCTCATCACATATTTGGATGGAGGAAATGTGTTTTTGAAATATCAGGATTGTTTAAATAAGTAAAAGGATCTTTTACCCATTGTCTTGTTTTTGGTTTTTCACATTCTCTATTGACTTCATGGTTTCTCATTTTACAGATCTTAACCCAAAGAAAAAAGGCCTGATTTAACACCCTTCAGGCAGCCTAGCAGGTGTTCTACTGAAGCATGCTCAGTCAGTTATCCATCAGTCAGTGGACGCAGCAGGAGAAGTGCGCTATGCCATAAGCAAATCTGCGCGTGCCTTTGTCCTGATGTTGCATCAGGAATTCTGTAATATTATTGCATGGGTCTATGGAATCTTCAGTTGCAGCATTCTGTGCTAACTAGTGAGACGACGTACAATAAGTTGGTCATCAAGGTCACAAATGTGAAGGGATTTATTTTGTGATGACAGTTCTAGAGAGCGACTGGTTAAAAAAATGGCTGATGTTCTATGTAACTCAAATTTCCAATAAATTAAGAAATAAAGAAACAAACAAACACATGCATTTCAAATGTGCGTACATTACAATTATATCAGTCTCTTCTTCCTAATTTAAATAAAATATTAAAGTCTTTAATTGTTATAAATGGTGTATTTATTACAATAAATTATTAATATTTGAATAATAAAAATATGTATAATATATGTATACATATATTTAAATAAATACATTAAATATTTAATTGATTGATTTTATTATATATATATATATATATATCATATTTTTTTACCACTAAACTGTACATTTTATTTATCCTGCTGAATTCCTAACTACATGGATAACTCCCTATCTATTTATTCATTTATTTATTTATTTTGTAACTGTGTCATCCATTGTAACTTGTCTTTGCTTCCATAAATAGTTTCTATTCTCTTGCCATCTCATGATTCTGCTGTTCCCCTGAGTCCAGCCGTCGGATATCTCTACAACTCTTTGATCAGTTTAATGAAGGGGCTTTCTGTGTTAAAGTGGACACACGCGTGTGACAATTATCTGTAAATCAGACTGCATAGCACCCCAGCTGTGCTCTCATAGTCTCACACTGACACTCCATATGCAGCCTTCTAATCTGAATTAATTATACCCACTTGTAAAGCAACTACATGCTAAAAATGTGTATGTGTGTGTGTGTGTGTGTGTGTGTGTGTGTGTGTGTGTGTGTGTGTGTGTGTGTGTGTGTGTGTGTGTGTGTGTGTGTGTGGGGTCTACAGGTCTCTCATAATCGTAGAAGACACAGCCACATTGCTGAGAGATACATTAGTGTCTCAGATATTCATTATGCAGGCAGAAGCTCTGTTCCAAAAAGTTAGGAAGCTCTCTTCTAAGGGGGCTTTCACGTTTGTGCAGTTTAAAAAAAGCAACAGTGCAATGGAATGGAACAAAGCACAGGTATCTCAGATGCATTTTTAAAACTTGAATTGACTGACTGACACGTCGCCTTGAAAATGCTGAAAAAAAGACGTAGGATGCCTTGCACCAGCTAAAGATGTCCGTCTAGCACATGATTAGATGTTTCTATGCGAGCACGATGATGCCTATCAATTGTTCTTTGTAGATGATTTGAGTATGATGATGTCAATACATTCGTACTCATATGCACACAAATGCTAACACAGCATCCTAACTGAAACGGTAGCTCATAACTCACTGGTTTTGAATGGTGCTGCTAAGTCTAATGGCATGAACATGCATCGGTATTGGGTAAATTTGTCCATTTTTAATCACATTATTTGTATCAATACTTTTCATATTTGAATTGAATATGTAGTAAATGAGCATATTTATAATATGTATTTCTCTCATTTTGTCTTCTGTCTCAGGTGTGTTTTTGCAATGCATTCTTGGAATGACTTATTCCTAAAGGATATGCAATGCTGCCTTAAAATTTGGTCAATGTTTATTGTAAATAATGTACATTTCCAGCCATCCAACAAACACACACCAACATCAACCAACCAACAAACACACACCAACATCAACCAACCAACAAACACACAATACCAACCAACCCACGCCAACACCAACTAACCAACATACACCAACCATACACCAACCAACTAACACACACCAACATTACCATCACACCAATACCAACCAACACACACCGACACGCACATAAGCTTATTTATCTTTACTTTGAGTGTGTGCCAATGATGCCTTAAAATGCTGTCTTCATCAACCAACCAACCAACCAACCAACAAACACACACCAACATCAACCAACCAACAAACACACACCAACATCAACCAGCCAAAAAAACACACACCAACATCAACCAACCAACTAACCAACACACACCAACATTACCATCACACACCAATACCAACCAGCACACACCGACACGCACATACATGTAAGCTCATTTATTTAAGTCTTTACTTTGAGTGTGTGCCAATGATGCTGTCTTGGTAGGCAGCTAACTAGTTTTAACAGACCTGAAACGTTCCCCAGTGATGCTGCCTAAATGCTGTGAGAGTTTTTAAGGAATAAGAAGATGATAGGAGTATCTTGGGATCACCATCTTAAATGTGAGTTGACCCGTGGTAACACGCTGACATGATGTCTGGCCTTGAGCTAATTGAAAGAATACGAGCAATTTTAGAGCCTTGACTTTGGTTGCACAACAGACCCTGTCCTCCTCATGGGTTTTGGCCTGATTCATTGTTCACTGTGTCAAATTGAGGTTATTTCAAAGCTGGCAATAGGACTTCATGTTTGCCCATGTCCTTCCATAACCTTAAGCCTCCATGAATTTGAAAAGCTGAATAGGAATAAAAGAAGTAGGTTGCTTATTTTTCAAATCAACTGTTTGTTCTCTAAATTTATTTACGTGGAGCTGCTATAAACTTTGCCTCAGTAGGGCACAGCCGTGTAACTTAGTCACGACTTGACACTGATTTGCATTGGATCGTGGCCATTAATGGAGTGTTCACAAAAGAAGATCGCGTTGTCCTTAGAGATGTAATAAGTAGTGCTTGGTGCTGAGTAAATCAAAAACTTATCAAAAACTTGTCTGCGATCCAGACTACCACTGCAATATTACTGTATCAGTGTTATTAATATAACTGGGAATAAAAAGGCGAATTTGGCATTAAGAATTACTGAACGCTGGGTATCACTATCAGACTGAGAAGTTTCATCTGCGTGGCGCTCAGCTTCGAGTCGACAGAAAGTACATCACAGTGGTGGGATTTTGGCACTGGTGAATGTGGTGTATTAAATATTAAGAGTCCTTGGAGATAAAATTGGAATAAATTGGACACGTCCTGTATTTTAAATAATTCAAGGGAGGTATTCCATAGATGAAAAAGGGGCCTATATTATTAACTCCATGAATTTTCTTTCAAAACGCATGTTTAACCCCACTGCAGTGAAAACATTATACTACTACAGTAAAGGGGAGGTAAGTAGTGTAATATATAAGTAGACTTTTGTCTTTGCATTTTTTTAACATTGATGCAGTTGCTGCGAGGTTTTGTTTTGTTTAAGGGTATGCCATTGCTGTAAATGGTTAGGTGTTCTGACTATTTTTTTGAGTGTTGCTATGCAGTTACTATGATGTTATGGAGGTTTCCATGATGTTGCTATGCAAATTGTAAGGTGTTCTGAATAGTTTTTTTAGAGTGTTGCCATGCAGTAGCTATTATGTTTTGGGGGTTGTTAAGGTGTTGCTATGCAAAAACAAAGTTGTTCTGACTAGTTTTTAGAGTGTTGATATGGAGTTGCTATGATGTTTCGGGGGTTGCCAATGTGTTGCTATGATGTTATAGGGGTTGCCAAGGTGCTGCTATGCAAATACTAATTTGTTCTGACTAGTTTGTAGAGTGTCAATATGCTGTTGCTATGATGTTATGGGGGTTGTCAATGCATTGCTATGTGAATATTAAGGTGTTCTTACTAGTTTTTTTACTAGAGTGTTGATATGCAGTTGCTATGGTGTTTTGGGTTGTTAAGGTGTTAACTGTAATTTGCAAACATTAAACTTTGCTAAACTATAATTACTGAAACTAAAACTGAAACTAAATATATAAAAACTAAACTATAACTAACTAAAACTAAACTGAAATCTATAGGAAATTTGAAAAATATATTAAAATAAAAACTAATTTAAAAACGCACAACTATAACATTGTTGCTATGGGGTTGCCATGGTGTTGTGGGTGTTGTCAAGGCATTGCTATGTGAATGATACATTTTGGACTAGTTTTTACAGTGTTGTTATGCACTTGCTTTGATGTTGTAGTGGGTAGCCATGATGTTACTATAGTATGTGAATGCCAAGGTTATTTTAGTGTGTTGCTATGCAGTTGCTACAATGTTGTAGTTGGTCAATAGGGCATTGCTGTTCTAACTTATTTTAAGTTAGTTATTAGGATGTACTGGGCCATTATCAGGGCGTTGCTTTGCCGTTTCTAAGGTGTTCAGTTTTCAGGGGATTTTTCAGTTGTTGTATTTTTGTGTTGTGAATCATAAGTCTGAGAGTTTAGAAAAGTAATTGCACACATATCCTCAACCTTAATTATTCGCAACATTGAACAGTGATGCTTGACTTACCACTAATATATTCAAAACAATGTTTTATTGTTAAAATATGAAAATAATATTTAAAATTGTTTATTTTAATTAAGAAAATAAATTGCCACTGCACATTTGAGGCTGTGGACAAAAAGACTCGTTCATTCATTTGTTCGTTCATTCATTCTTGAAGTAACGTAGTCCGTACCTCCAGGCCTGTTGCTGAATAAATGCATTTAATTGTGGAAAATATCCACACCACTGAGCACCCATTCTTGTTAATGTGACAACTGTTCTGTGACACAAGAACAAATTCTCCTGGTGTTACAAGACATTGTTTGCCTTGTCAAACAAATTATGCCACATTTCCTTGCAATTCACACAGCGGCATTCTGTGATGCTCACAAAAGAGCACATTTTCTGGAGGAAAGGAATATGTCAAGCTTAGAAAATGAAATAATTTAGTCTTTCTATTGTTTTTATTTATTTGTTTATTTTTTTTTAACTTGTTCTGCTCCTGCCGTTTAAGTTTAAAATGTTTAAAAAGAAAAAAAAATGTGTCATTGACATGCATAATATACATAGGCTACATATTACTTGTATTGTGCTTTGTGTCCTTTTAAAGCTTGGCAGTTGTGAATCTTATTGAAAATCTGATGATTTTACAACGCAATTGTGCTTCATGAGGCCTCTTAGTGCTTTAAATTGGGGCACATTGAAGAACTGAATGCAAGTGCACCTACTGCGTCAAACATGTGGGAAGAAAATCCATATTTGAGCATTCAGATGGAGCCATGTGCTGTGCAAAGCCTGGTCTCCATTTTCAGTTGTGATTGGCCTCTTTTTTATGGGAAACAGTTTTAGGCTATAAAACATAACCAGGGACTGGATATGCTGTGTGCATATGTGGTTTGTGTCTAATGTCGAGATGGAATTTCAGGCTTCGGTATAAATTCTTTATAAGAATTATCTACAGTAAAACTAAAGTATGCACATACATTTTGCAAAGAAGTGTGTGTTTTTTTAAACAGTCATTTTTGTGCTTTAATATAGTTCTGTTTTACAGCAGAATTGAATCATTCTGGCATAATTGATCATTGTTTCCCCGTTTAGCAATGTAAAGCTGCTTTGAAGCAATCTGTACTGTATAAAGTGTTATATAGATAAAGGTGACTTGACTACAGTAGTTAAGCCAACCATGATTTCCATAATGCATTTTAAAAGACTTTGTATGGACATTTTGGAGACACATACATAAACTCTCTTGCTCTCAAAGGACTAAAAATCCCATCAAGACCATTATTTTTAAATTAAATTAATCCTTCTCATTTAATGCTTCACTGCGAATAGAAAAGTCATTATAACAGCAACATTGATTTTTTTTGTAAAAATTACTCTCAGGTTAACCAGTCATGATGCAGAGTCACAGGCCGTTAAAGTGTTTCTCCCTCAGTGGGATGGTTCTTTAGGCAGCAAATTCAGTGAAAGGTATTTTATTTTAAATATTTTATTCAGAAATTAGGTCATGCCTGACATTACAGCATCAATGTCATATAGTTAATATATTAACAGCAGACAAAGCAATAACGGTGTTTAATCACAATGAGTTACTTGAACACTAATGCAAAATTTGACACGTTTTTAGTATGTTTAACTACTAGCCTTATGTTTACACAGAATTGTTTACATACACAGATGATACAACAAATATGCAGGTGAACAGCGGCAGATGGCATTTCCCAAGAGTCAATGCGTTGCTTTCATTAAAGGGTGGAAGATGGCAAGTGTGTGTTTGTGTGTGTGTGTGTGGTAGTGCGTACTGGCATGGAAATGAGAACGTATCCCCTCTCAGATGTGGCTCACCTTTGGCTCATCAGCAAAAGCTTGTAAATGAGAAGTGTTTGATCTGTCTGATGGGCCGGTGGGGGTTGGAGATGAGAGGTTTGCTGTGTGGTAATCTGCTTTGATTAAAACTAATTAGTTTGAATAATAACTGCAGCGAATCTTTTAGCACTCTGGTGAAGAGTCGTCAAAAGTAACATGACAGGTTAGGTTATGAGGTCAAAGTCATTTTAGGGGTGTGTAACTGTACACGAGTTCGTACCGAAAAAAATGTATTTCAGTAAATAACAGTGCTTAGTCGAATCAGGTATTTCACTATTAGCTAATAAGTAACTCCTGTTTTTTCATACCACCCGGACACTACTAAGAACTACATGTTCATAATAAATGTAAATAATGCATAATGTATAATTCATTCTAAAGTACAGGTAATGGTAACCTTGGTAGCTAAAACAGTTTGGCCCGATAATGGCCCAGATCCAGCAAGCCGGAAGAAATAACTCGGCCTGGTTGCAGATGCCGGATTTGGAATGGACGCGGGATGAATGACGCCCCAGAATTGGCATCAATACATTGGCCCGAGTCCAGCTGCCAAAACTGCCATTATTGGGCCACAATCTCGCCGACAAGAATTGAACACTTACTCGGAACTTACCCAAGTCTGGGTACTAAAACTGAGCCGACACTGGGCCACAATCACGGCAACTAAATGCTACAGTTAGCCGTTACTGGTCCGAGACTGTGTACTGAAAGCCACAATCACGGCAGAAAAAAATAGGACAATTAGTGGGTACTGGTCCTGTTTGCTAAATAAAAAAAAATATAAAATGTGTATTAAAAACTCCTTCATGTTGTTATATAAAAATATAGTTTGGAATAATTAGTTTTTTCTACAAAATAACATTGTTGCCTTAAAATCCATAAGATGTCATCTACTTATAGATGTTTACTATAATATATATATATATATACACATATATATATCAAATCGGGCCAAATTTGGTGAGCCACTGCCAGAACATGGCCGAGTGAGCCGATACTCAGCCGCAACTGGCTACCCACTAGTAATAACTCAAGCTCGTCATCATCCAGCTCGTCGGGAGCAGCTGGGGTTAAGTGTCTTGCTCATGGACACCTCCACACTTGGTCAGGTGGAACTGGGGATAGAACCACCAACCAAGTGGGTTACCTTTGCCTTCACTTTAGAATGAATTATACATTATGTATTATTCATATTGACTATGAACCTGTGTAGTCCGCTAGGAGGTTTGGAAAAAAAAGTTATTGATTAACTAATAGTGAACAATGCACTATTACTTATTAACTTATTGTTAGATAATAGTAGTAGAGTATTATAAGATGGTTGTCTTCACAATCCTCTTTCAAAATATAATAACATGTTCTGTTTTTGTATTATTATTAATGCAAAAGTGCCAGTATCACAAAGTATACAGTGACAGTTCTTACATCTTTGGAAATGATGGAGTTAAAAGAAAGTTTCACCAAAGCTTCTGAAACAACTTTCTCTGAAGACATTTGGTACTTTTAAATACCTTCATTTAAACAACCCAAAACATTCCCAATGGCTAAAAGCATGTTTTATTTCAGATTTCATTTTCTTAGTGAATGTCCTGCTTAATTTGGAAGTAAAATAGGGAAGAGCGTTAAACATAGAATGTAATGTCGGCCATCATTTTTTGTCACATGTTGTGTATCAGATGAGGCTGTCTTTTAAAAAAGAGCACTTAATCG
>JARPMJ010007562.1:0-41926 GCA_033366665.1 Phoxinus dragarum | reverse complement strand
GTGTTTTACGGCCCTGACGAGAACGTCGGTTTCCTCGGCTGTGAATCGCTCCTGCGTGCGCAGGCAAATCTGCCGTTATAATAGCGTTCCGCCATGGAACAAGCGCGTCTGCTCTTAAAGGGAATGTGAGAGGACGCTCTGATTGGGTTTATTTCACGTTACGCCCAAACCACACCTATGAATAATGAAGCTACTTCAGACCAACCCCTTTTAGATTTGCGTCGGGCGCAAGAGTCATTTATCCGCCGGGAAAATAGTAACAGCGCCGGGATCCACCCACAAAGTTACTTGCGCTTTGCACTTTGACACTTGCGTTTCAGATCGTTAAAATAGGGCCCCATGTGTTTGGTATCTATGGATTCAGAAGACCCTAAGCTAACATAAGCATGCATGTAATGTGTTTATAAAGGAAGTATGTGTGAAAAATGTACAATAATCGAGAGAATTTCAAAACCGAAAATTAGATTTTTGTCATTTATTACTGAAAATCACACCTCACACAACAATAGTGAACAGTTTTTGAACCAAAAAATATTTGTCAAACCCTTTGCTTGACAGCCATTTGTAATTGTTCAATCAAATGTGTTAAGAACAATGAAATAAGGAACTTTTTTTACAAACAGTCCCAGGCGTGAAAAAGCTGTCTGCTTCGAACTAAATGAGACCTGCTTGCTCTGAAGAACATGACACACTCACAACCTGGCAGATTTACTTTCCACTAACTGTTCCAGAGCTTGTTCTGCCGTAAATCTTACTGCTTGCCATCATAACAGTGCTAAAACAATACAATAATAATGCTATTTAAGTTATTCTGTCTCTCTCTTATATAGATCTCTGTGCGCTCTGTAATACTCTGCTCCGTTCGCTATCTGTCTCATTCTCCGTCCACATGACGCTGTTTGTTTGTACATGTTGAAGGCTACAGAGTCCTCTGATTGGCTAGAATACGTCATGGTAACCTTCCTCTGATTGGGTAAAAAAAAAAATCCTCCCAGCGGCAATTTTTCCATTGGTGGAATTTGCCTAACAACATCGATTTCATTGGCCTTTTTATGCAGTGGTATTGCGCAACAGCGAAGCGTGTGTATAATACAAACGGGATACCACTGTTTTCAGCGGAATCTGAGGAAGACGGCAAAAAAGACCGCACCTCTCTATCATTAATAGTTTTGAAGATAATTGCACATTTGTAAAAGTATGCCATTTTGGGCGGTACCGCCCAATTCGTCTCCAGAGGGTTAAAGTGGACATTTCAAGCTTTAGCCTACATAGGCTATATTTTGTTTCAGTTCTCACGCTGCAGTTCACGGAGATTATGAAAGCGCGCCTGATTGTTTTATTTTATTTTACAAAAGCACAACGCTTTCTTGTTATTGTGAGTTTACACAAATAAAAGTAGTTGCGAATAATGTATTATTTTCTGTATGACCAGAAATGATAAGAGTCGGCTATTTTAAGTGGTTTCCACTGTTGATAGGAAAATGCAAGTGTTCGCGGCTCTGTGCCATGTAGTGCGCGCTCCACACTCCACACTCCACACAAACCCTTGGATATGCGTCAAAATCTTGTGTTTATTTGTGATAATCTTAGCCCTGTATTATTATTGTCTAAGACGTATTATGAATGACATTTGACGAATTGCTTTGTTCCTTTTTTGGATAAAAGCATCTCTAAATATGTAGCCTAATAAATGTTTTAATAATGATGATAATTATTATTATTATTTGCGTACACGGATCCCAAACACACTGCGTCTTCTAAGTCAGGTGACTGTAAATGCGCAAAAACAGTTTCCATTGCAGTTTTGCAAAATATTCCTTTTGCACAGTTGGTCGCAAGATCTGTGTGCTTTGCAAAGGACAGCTTGGTAAAAGGCAGGACACACCTTGGAAATGCCAGGCATGTAATGTTCACTTGTGTCTTCAGTTGAACATTTAGTTCCTCCACATAGAGGAATTACAATAAAACAGATTGAAAAACAAAACCTTTGAATCTCTTTGTTTAGGCTTGCCTCATGATGGGCCATTGGGGGAGTGTCTGTCACACCCTGGGTCTGAATCTCATTAATATTGATGGGCCATTACCACTTCATGCATAAACCTCTTCTGACAAAAAAACGGTCTTACAAAGTTTAAATCAATGTATTGTTTTATGTGAACGATTAGGCAGGATGTTTTTCACATCCTTTTGAAGCCAGAACTCGAAGCGACAACATCCATTAGTCAAAATTCTTCGGAATACATATTTAGTATGCGTTTTGTGGTCTATTTTAGCAACTTTCATTTAAATTTTTTTCAATAACCACGCATACACATTATTCTCTTAAAAGTACAAACATGTACATACATGTTGCTCACATATCATGGTAGCCCCGTTTGTGCTATATAGAGTGAATTTACACCTTTGCCATTAACATGTTTATAAATAACTGAAAAAAGCACAAATGTCAGGGCATTTCAAAACATCCCAAGGGCCCCAAAAACACCTTGGTCCCCAGAGGGTTAAAGGTTTTTGTTACGTATCCTAGAGACAAAGATGAATTAATGATTTTAAGAAGAGAATCTATGACATCTGGAAGCATCTCTTTCAGCAGCTTAGTCGGTATAGGGGTCTAACATACAAGTTGTCGATTTAGATGATTTGACGAGTTTGCAAAATTCTTCCTCTCCTATAGCAATGAATGAATCAAAATTTCTTTAGGGAGACTACAATGCACTTCCTGATGCGATACTGTATTAGACGGTTGCATAGTTATAATTTTGTCCCTGATATTATCGATCTTATAAGTGAAGAAGTTCATAAAGTCATTACTGCTGTGTTTCTTTGGAAGCTTCTGGGCTTGAAGCTTTCTTTAGTTTAGCCACTGTTTCAAATAAATACCTAGGATTATGTTTATTTTCTTCTAATAGGGTTGAAAAATAAGCAGATCTAGCAGCTTTTAAAGCCTCTCTGTAAGCAATCGAGCTCTCCTTCCATGAAATCCGAAATACCTCTAGTTTTGTTTTCTTCCAGTTGCGCTCCATTTTTCTAGCTGCTCTCTTAAGGGCCTGAGTGTGCTCGTTGTGCCACGGTGCTGGACTATGTTATTTAATCTTCTTTAAGCGCAACGAAGCAACTGTGTCTAAAGTGCTGGAAAAGAGAGAGTTAAAAGTGTCTGTTGCAATATCAAGTTCTTCTAAGCTATCCGGGATGCTAAGATGATGAAACTGATTAGGAAGATTATTGATAAAGCAATCTTTAGTGGCAGAAGTGATCGGTCTAACATATTTATAACACGGAGTCGGCTTTGCAGCCTTGGCTAAATGTAATTTACATGAGACTGGATAATGATCTGAGATGTCATCGCTCTGCTGCAGTATTTCAAGGGCATCAACATCTATTCCATGTGATAATATTAGATCTAGAGTATGATTACGACAATGAGTAGGTCCTGACACGTGTTGTCTAACTCCAATTGAGTTTACAATGTCTTTAAATGCCAATCCCAATGCATCTTTTTCATTATCTATGTGTCTATTAAAATCACCAACAATTAGTACTTTATCTGCAGCCAATACTAATTCTGATAGAAAGTCCGCAAATTCTTTAATAAAGTCAATATGGTGCCCTGGTGGCCTGTATACAGTAGCCAGCAGAATTTTCAAACTTGATTTTATCGTTTACACTATATATTTTTACATTAAGCACCAGCACTTCAAAAGAATTATATTTAAAACTAGATTTCTTAGTGGTTTTGAAAATATTACTATAAATTACAGCAACACCTCCTCCTTTGCGTTTCAGACGAGGTTCATGTTTATAACTGTAATCTTGTGGGGTTGACTCATTTAAAGCAATGTAATCGTTTGGTATTAGCCAGGTTTCTGTCAAACACAGCACATCTAGGTTATAATCTGAAACCAAATCATTAACTATTAGCGTTTTTGAAGTAAGAGATCGAATATTCAGCAACCCAAGCTTTATCATTTGCTCATCCGTATTATATCTGTTTTTTATTTGTTGAACATCAATTACATTTTTAACCTTAGATGGGTTTGAACGTTTTTTGGATTTCCAAATTCGGGGAACAGACACAGTCTCTATATGATGATATCTAGGTGAAAGAGTCTCTATGTGATGGGATTTATCTGACATTGGTGACGTGAGGCCGCTAGCAGACGGTCGGTTAAGCCAGTCTGTCTGCTTCCTGACCTGAGGCCCAGATTGTAATATAAATCTTTAGTGAAAAATCTATTCTCTTAACAGATAATCTATTGTAAATTCTACAAGTTAGTCAAAATTTACCAAATACAATAGAATTTGATAAATTCTAATAAGAGTGGTCATGAGTTGTTTAAAAAGCTTTCTAATTTATGTTGGTGCAGGATGATGTTTTCTCCTCTTGTCTTTGGTTTATGTGGCTGTTTTAGATCATGTTTGACTTTCTCCATTGTGTTTTTAAAGCGGCAAATTCTCAATAGAACTCAAATGGGTTGCACATTTTATCACCAGTTTCGCGATAGGAACGGCTCGAGCAAATCTTATCAAACTTTTGTAGCGTATTGGTGAACGCTCGCAGTGATTCGCGAGCGGCACTCATGTCAAATAGACCGGACTTCAGTCATAATACACAGATATTGGTCCGTTTGATTCGTACGGGAACATTGTGCTTATAAAATCTCTGAACGAGCGATGTATATAATTAATGGCCTGATTCTATGTTTACATTAACCATGGTAAGCTATACATATTGCTTGCTTGTTTTGGTTATTGGGGGGTTTACCTCCCCCATCCCCTCCACAAACTACACCCCTGGTCATGTCTGGTCAGTAGTTTGTCATTTGAAAATCACTACACATATTAACTGAATAAAAAATATATCAGAATAATCTAATGTGTTTCCTTCAACAGACAAAAACTGAAATAATTCTTCAAATCAATTTACTGTGGTTTTGTGTCTGTCAATCGCCCCTGACTCAATCAAATGAGGAAATAGCACTGCCAGCTGTAACATTACTATTAAAGGTAATAAAAATACAAATTTTAACCATGTGAAATACTCACATCAGTGTGTTGAGTTGACAGTGTTTATTCTGCAGAAGAGCAGCGATCTGATTCACTCGTGTGTCTCCTAGTTCACGTTCACTCAGATCCAGTTCTCTCAGGAGTAACGGGTGTTTACCCACAATTCCTCTCACAAACTGACAGGCTTCATCTGCATCAGGACCCAAAAACCTACAGAAGAGAAGATGAAGAAGGATTCAGTAAAATTCTCAACTAAACTTGGTGTAATGACAAAATCCATTTTTACATTATTTTAGTCTATCATGCAGTCAACTTTGATGTAACAACATATGTAGCTTATTGTATTATTGAAATAATGTTTCTATAAATAATTTGGCTGCATATAATGTATGTTGTGTTATTTCATCACGTCACACCTCAGTGTCTTCAGTTGGCAGTCTGGATCCTGTAGTAAATCATCGAGCTCCTTCACTCCTGATTGTCCAGGATCATTTCCTGTGAGATCCAGCTCTATCAGGTGTGAAGGGTTTGATCTCAGAGCTGAAGCCAGAGCTTTAAAACCTCCTTCTGTGATACTGCAGTCAGAAAGTCTACAGAAAAGAATATAGAGATTATATCACTGAATATAAAGACAAACGAAATGCCCAGTGTTAGACACAATAGAGTTAGAGTCTAACATTATCAACTCACTCTATGCTATAATTCACGTGTTTCTACAACATTGAACAAGCAGAGCAGATCTACAACAAAAATCTAATTTTGTAGGTTTCATTAATTCATTAGGATCATTATGGTGATGTAAATTAACCATATTTGTTTCTGAAACAAAGTAGATAGTATAGTGGTAAACTAGTTTTTAGTCGTCACAATTTATGTAAATGAACTTATATTGAAATCTATTATTTACACAAACTTGGTAAAGTATATCTAAATCACACCTTTTGTCTGCTGTCACACAACTTACCTCAGTATCTCCAGTTTACACTTTACACTCTTCAGTCCAGAGCAGAGATGAATTACTCCTGAACTCTGTAGATTATTATTGTTCATATTCAGCTCTTCCAGATTGTTATCTGATCCGAGAGCTTTAGCCAGACTTGAACAGCTTTTGTCTGTTAAATCACAATCGTTTAACCTACAAGAAATAATTTTAGAAAAACAATAAATATACTCTAGGGTGGTGGGCTACACTGACAATACAGCTTTTCTCATTCTGCTACATACATACAAACAAACAAACTAACATGATTGAATAAAGTAAATGTCATCTTTAATCAAAAGGAGTTTAGTTTGATTTAACTTTCTTAATGAGTCTGTAGAGGTGGAGAATCTGGGAGTTAATAATGATTTGATGTGGGCGACATAAGTATTCACAGTTTGTCACATGACACGCAGATCTGGAGGGCAAAACATCCATAGAACTGAATCAAACATCTGTAAATTTTACACATATTCCTACCTACAAATATTTATATACCACTCAAAAGAAGAAAAACAAAGATAAAAAGAACAAACGACAAGATTTGTGAAGCCGCCGCAGCATTTAAATCACTAAAATGGCAGGACAGTGTAAAGCCCTCAACGTAAAAAACAAAGCTATATTTAACTACAGTGATATTAATAATGTCACAGTCTTCGTCTGCACTACACTTTCCAGAATCCCTTGTGTCTTCACACCTGAACTTACTTCCTCATTAACCATCTGTTTATTGTCTTGTTAATTACCTTCATCTGTGTCACCTGGTTTTTGTTCATCAGTGTCAGTATTTTGCTTCTGTTCAGTCTGTCCTTGTATATGTTACAGTGTATTGGGAGTGTTACCCTTCTGCCTGTACCAGTTTTGTGTAAATTTATTATAGTAAAAGTTAGTGATGGGCAGATCGAGGCTTCGTGAAGCAATGAAACAGTTGAACCAAATGGTTCATATTGTTTCGAGGCTTCGAATCAATCCGAAACCCGTCTCCACGGTGACACCTAGTGGTCACTTGCAGGTGTTGATCTGAAACAACCTTGACGAGCCATTAAAATTGTTGTTGTTTTTTTATTATTGTACTTTTCTAATATGTGAATATTGTAACCTATAGGCTCCTCACTGTGCATAATGTTATTTTGGTCCTGCAAAATGAATATTAATAAAAATAAATCAAGCCACAATGTCTCACTTTTTTAGATGGGCCTATTTTTATTCAAAAATATTAATTTCTCTGCTGTGGAAGGACTTAGCCTACTTTTTTTTACAGATAATTTATCCAACCTTTGAAAAATCCTCTCACAAGGGACACTTGTTGCTGGAATGCAAATATATTTTTTAGCCATGACATACAAATGAGGAAAGATTACTGCTCTCTCTTTCCAGTAAGTTAGTGGATCATGAGTTCTGGGCAAATACGCATCGTTGATGTATTTTTTCACTTCCACTGTGGCATCAGCTGTAGCATTGTGTATCATCTGGGTTTGATGGATACGAGTATCAAAAAGTTCCCATAAACTGTCCTGTGTTTCTACTGGTGTTGATGTTGATGTTGATGAGTCTGATGTTGACATTTCTATCCCTATATCTTTAATCTAGCTATGTATCTATCTATGTATCTATCTATGTATCTATCTATGTATGTATCTATCTATCTATCTATCTATCTATCTATCTATCAATCTAGCTGTCTATATATATTTATATATCTATCTATTAATGTGTCACTGTATACTCTGTGTCTCTAGCCTATCAGTCAATGTGTTGTGTAAATTTAAATGTAAGCCTAAATATAACTAAACAAATCGCACTATAAATGTCACTATATCACCAAAAATCCTCTCTCAAAATCAAACTCCTCTCACAAAAACCCACGAGGTCAATATGCGTTGATTTCACTTTTATACAGATGTGCGATCGTGTGGTCTGCTTCCGACCGTGTCAATCAAACGCTGATTCGGCGGATCACACCGAGAAGCATCCAGCTGCAGCCCCGCACTCACTTCTTGCTAGACACCAGTGGCTGGACACCAGTGGATGGACAGCAGACGTCATTTCCTTTTCAAATTGACGTCATTTCCGTATCGTCATTCACTTTTCAAATTTGACGCGCCATGCAGATGTCAGCGGTAAGAAAAAATAATAAACTGTCGATGATGATAGGTCATGTCAGAATTCAAATGCACAAACTAGCTATTTAAAAAAAAATCGTCTTGTTTTCAAGGTACTGTGTCGTGTTTTTTAAAGGTATTAGTGAACTGGTGTGCCTCAATTCTAGAGCTAGGTTGCTCTAGGTTACTTCCCCCACAACCTTACGGGCCTGACTGTGGCATCTTCATTCTGATGGTCAGATTGTGTAATTTCCAATAAATATTGCAAAACCATGAAGTGTTCATTTGATCTGGATTGTTTGGTAAATTGTCTGATCATGTATATGAATCTATGTATATTTTAAAAAACAGAAGTGGTTACATTTACAAAAAAAATAAGAATATCCAAATGGGCAAGGCAAAAAACTGTGGTCAATTAACATGTACAAGTCTGTTGTATTGACAAAACGTTATAGTCCATTGATCTAGGCTGAATTTAAGTCACAAAGAATAGTGATATGATCAAAGAATAGTGATATGAAAAACGGGTGCGCGACTGCGTGCACGTGGGCAGAGCCAGTAATAGCGGCGGTAGTCATGGCGACGGAGAGTGACAGTCGCGCAAGCCAATCACTTGTTTCGTCCCGGTAGGAATTAATGAGCTGTGTTTTTTGAAGATTAAATACACTATAGTCACTCAATTTTTATACTCTCTTTTTCAAAGTACTTACATTTTAATTATGTATTTGTATATAAAGACAGTTTAAGCCAATTTGAAAGATATTACACGTCAGATATTAAAGACGTGTGCAAAAGCCTGCAAAGAATGCTGTCTATCCACTGGTGAAAACAGAAAATAAATATTTTGAAAATATAAAATGAATATATGTCAATCCAGAGGTGAAAACGGAAATTAGCGGCGAAACGGAAATGACGGAGAAAAAGGAAATGACGTAGGCTGTCTATCCACTGGTGTCCAGCCACTGGTGTCTAGTCGGAGGTGAGTCTGCGGGGCTGCAGCTGGATGCTATTGGAGAACACCTGATGAAACACTTGTGAAACACTTCGAGGCTTCGTTTAGCCATAGTCACGTGACATGGGTGTTTTGAATCACGCTTCGGATCAGTGTTTCGAAACAACTGCGCTTCGGGATCTCGCAAAGCTTCGGAACGACTGTTTCGCCTCAGCCATCCATAGTAAAAGTTTGAATTGGATCTTTGTGCCTCTGCCTTTCTTCACCCGCACCATACCCGTGACAATTAAGAGATCAAATTCAGTTTACTCCCTGATAATGATGCATACTAAATAGATGCAAGCAGAATACAAACTCGAAACGCTGTATGTCAATATGATTTGCAGAATTAAATGAATGATGTTGTGTTTCTTTCTCAACAAAAACAATTGTTGAAAAACAGAATGTCCTAGGTGCTTTAAACTAGTTTACACATTTTTTACCATCTTAATCAATAATGGTTATAGTTCACCATAAAAAATTTAAATGAATATGGTTAAATAACATTAGTATTGTAGAATACAGACTCTTAATAGTTGTTGTGGAATTGCTGTTTTATTTTGCACCGGCATTAATAGGGTTAATTCAAAGGGTTTGAAAGCCCGGACGAGGAACTAGAGAGTGAGTTTGGCTGGTGCGCCTGTGATACATTTGTTCTGCGTTACGATTGTCTGTCGTTCTTCAGATATCACAGTACACTTATATCTGGTATATGATTAATCATTTTCTTAAAGAGGTTTATGATAAATTTATTTTTTCTTTTGAATTACTTTTTAGTCTTTAAATCATGTCTTCAACCTGACTCCTGGAGGCCCAGTGTCCAGCCGAGTTTAGCTCCAACCTTCATTAACACATCTGAACCAGATAATCAAGCTCTTCAGAATTACTTGAAAAGCACAAGATGAAGCAGGTTGGATATAAACTTTGTAGCACAGTGGGTCTTCAGGGCCAGGTTGAAGACCTCTGCTTTAAATTACTTACAGAGCTCTTTTGGAGATTTTCACAACTTCCAACAGTCTAAAGAGACACTCGTCTGATTTCTTGAATTTCTGAAGCTCAAACTCCTCCATCTCCTCCTCGGATGTCAACAACACAAAGGCCACAGCAGACCACTGGGCCGGTGAAAGATCAGCAGATGAGAGACTTCCTTCTCTAAAGTGGGTCTGAATCTCTTTCACCAGAGTTTGATCATTCAGTTCATTCAGACAGTGGAACAGATTGATGGATCTCTCTGGAGACAGATTATCTTCTAATTTTAGCTTGATGTACTGCACTATTTCCTTTTTGCTCTGGTCATTGCCATCTAACTGTGTCAACAGTCCTCGTAAGAGTCGCCGATTGGACTGGAGTGACAGACCGAGGAGGAAGCGAAGGAAAAGGTCCAGATGTCCAGTTTCACTCTCGAGCGCCTTGTCCACTGCAGTCTTGAGCAGATCAATCATGATTTCATTTTTGTTTTCCTGTTCTGTAGACTCTTGAACAAACACACTTTTTTTCTTTATGTCTAGAAACAGATGTGCATAAAGGCCTGCAATAAACTCTTGAATGCTCAAGTGAACAAAGCAGAAAGTGGTACCAACAGTGATCCCTTTTTCCTCCTTAAAGATCTGGGTACACATGCCTGAGTACACTGATGCTTTATAGACGTCAATACCACAGGATTCCAGGTCTGTGTCATAGAAGATCAGGTTGTTTCTTTCCAGCTCTTGAAATGCCAGTTTCCCCAGTGAAAGGATGGCGTCTTTATCCCAGGAAACATCTGGTGTGTATTCTCCATCATACTTTCGTCTGCTCTGCTGGATCTGAAAGCGGAGAAAGTGTGTGTACATTTGTGTCAGAGTTTTGGGAGTGTTTTCAGTATTTGATTCCTGCAGTGTTTTAGAGGCTTCATCAGCCTGATTGTTTTTTAAATCATTATTTATTTTCTCTTCAAAAATGTTCTGAAGAACAGTGGCAGAAATCCAGCAGAAGACTGGGATGTGGCACATGATAAAGAGACTCTTTGATTGTTTAACATGATCAAATATTTCACTGGCCAGATTATTATCCTTGAATCTTCTTTTGAAATACTCTTCCTTTTGATCATCATTGAATCCTCGTATCTCTGTCACACGGTCGATACATTCAGGAGGAATCTTACTGGCAGCTGCTGGTCTGGTGGTGATCCAGATGAGAGCAGAAGGAACCAGATTTCCCTTGATGAGGTTTGTCAGGAGAACATCCAGAGAGGCTGGTGACGATACGTCACGCCACGTCTCATTACCATCAAAGTTTAGAGGAAGTCGGCATTCGTCCAATCCATCAAGGATGAACAGGACTTTGAATTGATTTCTTCTTGTAAGGTTCAGTCCTTTTGTCTCTGGGAAAAATGTAGATATAAGATCCATCAAACTTTGCTTTTCTTTCTCCTTTAAGTTCATCTCTCTGAATGGAAGAGGAAATATGAAGCTGATATCTTGATTTTCTTTTCCTTCGGCCCAATCCAGAACAAACTTTTGCACAGAGACAGATTTTCCAATCCCAGCAACTCCTTTAGTCAGTACAGTTCTGATCTCCTTGTCTTGTACAGGAGCTTCAAACAAATGTGTGCATTGAACTGGTATCTCTTGTGAATCAGGGCGCCTGGAAGCAACTTCAATCTGTCTGACCTCATGTTCAGTATTGACCCGTTCACTACAACCCTGAGTGATATAGAGATCTGTGTAGATGTTATTCAGAAGTGTGGAGTCACCATGCTTTGCAATTCCTTCAAACACACATTGATACTTCTTCTTTAGGCCACATTTTAGCTGATGAATGAAGTTCAGCTCATCTAAACACAGAAACAAACACAGATAGTTATAAATGTAAGATAATTAAAACTATAAGTGATAATCTGACAGATGGTCATGAGTCTCTTACCTTCTAGACTATCAGCAGCTTCATCTTGCTTCATCTCTCTCAGGAAGTTTAGTGTGAGATCAAGAGTTGCTTCTTTAATACTGCATCTGTTCTCATTAAAGTCCTTCACTAAGGATCCTGTGTCATCTTTTTGTAATATTTTCTTAAACTTTTTCAGCTCATTTTTCAAATAAGTGATTATTTTGCTCTCAAGATTCTAAAAAAAGCAAAAGATAATAATAATAATAAAATATTAATAATTAAATCATACATCTACAAAAAAAAAACTAAAAAAAAACTAAATTTTTATCATTTTCATTCTTATTTTAAGAGTTCTTAAACTGAAGAGTAAATGGTAAAAAAAAATTAGAAATTAAATTTCTACTTTTTTTCCAGCTAATGATAAATAACCTATTTGTTTATTATAATTATTAAATATTTATGAACATTTTTGAAAGTTGTCTTACCTGAAAGATCCCCAGGAGATTATCTGTGAAATTCTTGTGTTTCTTGTGAGTTTGGAAATCGGAATCCAATGTTTCATATTTAAGCCTGTTAGCAAATAAAATAAATCAAAAGACTGCATTTCCAGGAAAAATATTACCAAAATCTCAATTAAATATTTTAGCAAAACAAAAAAATACTTTTAACTATACAGATTTATGATAATTATTCATCAATACACCTTCTAACAGTCTGTGACCAAAAAGAAGAAACAACTGAAATACCTTTTGGTTCGTGATGGCGTTTCCTCACTGAAGTTTGGTAGGCCACCTTCTTTTGACCAGTCACTCTTCACAGACACAGAGCTGGACACATGTGAGCCTGTTCTTTTCCTAATGACACAAAGAACAGAGAGAGAAAAAAACATTTCACTACAGGAGATACTTCAGTATCATTTAATGGTAAGAGTACGTTTAATGGTACAAATGGTAATTAAATACAGTATAGTTGTGTATTTATCGCTCTCATGACTGGATAGATGGATTTATTCATTGTACTCTGTGAATTATTTTTGTATTTAGTTAAGTTTTATCACATCATCACTCTATAATGTAAAACATATAAAAATTAGGGCTGTTAAACAATTAATCACATCCAAAATAAAAGTTTGTGTTTACATAATAAATGTGTGTGTACTGTGTATAATTATTTTGTATGTATGTATATATATATATATATATATATAAATACACATACGTTCATGTATTCAATAAAAATATGTTATTTATATATCAAATATTTATAATATAAATTATATATAAATCTATATGCAGTATATACATGCTAATATTTCTTGAATATATACAGTACAAGCATGTGTGTGTATTTAAATATATAAAATAATTAGACAGTACACAAACATTTATTATGTAAACACAAACTTTTATTTTGGATGCGATTAATCCCGATTAATCGTTTAACAGCCCTAATAAAAATACCTTTTGATAGATGTCTTTTTGAAGTTCGGTAGGACACCATCCTTTGAACGGTCACTCTTCACAGACACAGGGATGGACACATGTGAGCCTGATCTTACACTAATGACACAAAGAGAGAATAAACACTTTAATAACAGAAGTTCATCTGTGTTTGATAACGGCACAGAAACTCTATTCTTTTCACAAATGAAATGCTGATGAGATATTTGCATAATCAAGACTATAAACTTATAATTTTTTAGATATGTTTTAATTTTAAAAATCAATGTACGTATAACAATATTTTAGTAGGCTACTGCAATATAACACTACTGCTGAAGACTGTACATTTGATTTAGACGAAATATTGATTTTCCTTTTCAGATTTTAGATGTTTATTATCTACTGGCCACAAAATATGTTTTTTATTAGGAAGTTCTGAAGTTCTGCAAAGCATTTGCAAATGTAAATGTAAATGTACTTTATTTATATAGCACCTTAAATCGGCCAATAGGTGAACCAAAGTGCTTTACAACAGATTAAACAACAATTTAAAAACAACCACACACCAAAAACACAAGTACAAAAATAAATGAAAGAAAAGTAAGAAAAAAATAAAATAAAAAATAAATATAAATATAAACGTGCCACCACACTACTAGGTACTAAAAGCCACCTTAAAAAGATGCGTTTTAAGTCTTGATTTAAAAAGGCCCAGATCAGTAACGATACGCATCTCACTGGGGAGCTTATTCCAGAGCTTAGGTCCAGAAACTGAAAAAGCGCGGTCTCCCCAGTGCTTAAGTTTTGACCTGGGCACTTCCAATATAAGTTGATTGGACGACCTCAACGTCCTACCATAATTACGAATGGTCAGCATGTCTGATATGTAAGATGGGGCGAGGCACCTAAAAAGATGCGTTTTAAGTCTTGATTTAAAAAGGCCCAGATCAGTAACGATACGCATCTCACTGGGGAGCTTATTCCAGAGCTTAGGTCCAGAAACTGAAAAAGCGCGGTCTCCCCAGTGCTTAAGTTTTGACCTGGGCACTTCCAATATAAGTTGATTGGACGACCTCAACGTCCTACCATAATTACGAATGGTCAGCATGTCTGATATGTAAGATGGGGCGAGGCACCTTAAAAAGATGCGTTTTAAGTCTTGATTTAAAAAGGCCCAGATCAGTAACGATACGCATCTCACTGGGGAGCTTATTCCAGAGCTTAGGTCCAGAAACTGAAAAAGCGCGGTCTCCCCAGTGCTTAAGTTTTGACCTGGGCACTTCCAATATAAGTTGATTGGACGACCTCAACGTTGTAATCTATATGCCTTATGCCTCGGACTCTGGGTCCGGATGAATTAGCTCAAATGATCCATAGGGAATTTTAATAACTAATCATGAGTATGATTAATATTCTGCATATTTCAGTTACATTAAATTGTCGAAAGTGAAAGTGGATTATATGAATATATGAATAATCAATCACAACGAATTATAATCCCTCATTCATATATCAATAATCTTACTTAACTTCGATTATGAAATAATCTTTAAGGGAAACTAATGTAATTATCAAATCGTTGTTCGTCCAGCGACCAACGTCAGATTAAGTGATTAATTTCTCAATAAAGTTATCCTTCCTTATAAACTCCAAGAAACACCAACCTTCTGGCCGTGAACATTAATATTTCTGGTGTTTATAAAATTAAACTAACGTTACTTAAACAGGGAGCGCGGTAGCTATAACCTACCTCATTGACGTTTGTGGTTTTACGAGCGTTTTTCACAGACACAGTCTTGAATACATTGTTTTAATAAATGCAAACTACAGAGTATAACGGATTACACATAGTGATTATAGGTTTTATACGTCTATGTACAGTTACTTACATTAAACAGACAAGACAAAAACGGGTAACAGCTGATGAGAGAAAGAGAGTTATAGAGAGTTGGGGAGGGGCGCTCTGGGGCCCGCGCTCGATTTGATTGCGGGACAGAGAGAGAGAGATAAAGAGAGGATGAGAGAGAGAGAGAGAATGGTCACGTGTGACCATAGAACAGCAACATCACAGACCTCTGAGAGAGACATCAATCAAAACACCTTAAAACATTAAAACTCGTGAGAGCTTAATACTTGCAAAAAGGTTCGTTTGCGTGCACGAGCTGTGTCCAGCCTGCGCGTGTTCTTGGAGCAGAGTGCGCGCGCTCGTGCTGAGGCGCGCGTGTTGGTTGCCAGAGCAAGCTGTTCGCGGGAGTTTTGAAGAAGATGCCTCTTTGGAAGGGAAGTTGCTGAAGGAATTCAGGCTTCGTTCGTTTGACTCGTAGGTGGAACGAACAAAGGAGAATTTGAAAAGGAAACAAAATAAACTTTTGTAAGGAAATAAAAAGTGGAGGGAACTCCTGGAGGAGTTCAGGCTCGGACTTTCACATGCTGACGACGGCAGGGAGAGCAGGGGACGAGAGCGTGCAGGAAGAGCGTTTTGCTTTTAATGAATGTAAGGATACGCCCCCTTCTGGTGGATTGTCCAATCACCTTCAGTGATTCAAGAGCGGGAACTCTCTTTGTGTTGTCAGAAGAGACCCCCTGCTGTATAATTTATGATAGAGCTTTGGAACTAGCCATTTCTATGACTAGAAAGAATTCATATCGAAATAATCATACCATTGCAGTCTATTATCGAGATTCAACTCCGTTAGATTTAGAGAATTACAACGACATCAAACACTTCAAATTAAGGTTATGCGATAACGAAGTTACATAAAATATACAGATTAGAAGCATTTTAGATTTTGATTAGTACACTTTAAAACTTAAATCCCAAAACTGTCATGACATATAAATGGCAACACATAATACATTTGGTAATGTTTTAAATATGATTCGTTTGAAGAAAAGTCTCTTGTGTGTGTGTGCGTATCTCTCTGGAGACGTGGGTGTTCTGTCACGTGTGTTCCTTGGAATTTTTGGGGGTGTCGTGTTACGTGTCTCTTTGTGTGTGTGTAATGGAGAAAGAGACAGAGACCTCTTGTTTGTTCACACAACGAATGAAGTGTTTGCAAGAAATCACGATTCACTAAATTTGATAAGCACCTGTCCGGATGTCAATGTTGCTACAACGTCCTACCATAATTACGAATGGTCAGCATGTCTGATATGTAAGACGGGGGGAGGCCGTTAAGAGCTTTAAAAACAAACAATAAGATTTTATAATGAATTCTAAAATGTACCGGGAGCCAATGGAGAGAATAAAGAATCAGAGTTATGTGATCTCGTTTTTAGTGCTCGTTAACAGACGGGCAGCTGCATTTTGGACAAGTTGAAGACGGCCAACAGAGGACTGGGAGACACCGATATACAGGACATTGCAGTAGTCCAGTCTGGAGCTTATTAGAGCGTGAATAGCCTTCTCAAGGTCATTACAGTTTAAAAACGATTTTTACCTTTGCCAGAAGGCGCAGTTGAAAAAAGCTCAACTTAACAACATTGTCAATCTGTTGTTGAATTTAAAAGAACTATCAAAAAATCACTCCTAAGTTCTTAACCGTCTGCCTGGCAATTGGAAACCAGGGACCAAACCCGTTAGACACAGATTCTCCAAACACAATATATTCAGTTTTATCCTCATTTAAGTGCATACAATTTTGGGCAAACCACTGCTTAATGTCCGCGATGCAGTCAACTAAGGTACTTTGTACATCACCAGGCTTCAATGGCAGATAGATTTGCAGATCATCTGCATAACAATGAAAAGATAGGTTGTGCCTGGCTATAATTGACCCTAATGGTAACATGTATAATGAAAACAAAATAGGGCCAAGAATGGAGCCTTGCGGGACTCCACAAGAGAGAGAAACAGAAGAAGAAGACGACAAATCACCAATCATCACAGAGAAAGTTCTATTGGATAGGTATGACATAACCACTTAAGTGCAGTGCCATGAATGCCAACATAGTGCTTCAGGGGTGACAGGAGGATTGTATGGTCTACCGTGTCAAAGGCTGCTGTGAGGTCCAGCAGCACAAAGGCAACAGGACACTTGGTGTCAACAGAGCAGGCAATATCATTGGTGTACCTTTAATAATGCAGACTCAGTGCTGTGGTGAGACCTAAACCCGGATTTTAAATTTTTCAAGGACAGAGCTGTTTTCCAGAAAGGGTTTTAACTGTATGAAAACAACTTTTTCCAAAACTTTAGAAAGAAATGGAAGATGAGAAACTGGTCTAAAATTAGATAGCGTTGTAGAGTCAAGGTTAGGTTTTTTAAGAAGGGGCCTAACCACAGCATGTTTAAAGGCAGCTGGGACGGTTCCTAGGCTAAGACAGCTATTAAAGAAAACCACAAGCCCAGGCCCTACAACGTTAAAAACCAGTTTCAGCACTCCAGCGGGTATAATATCAAGTGGACAATTTGTAGGCTTCAATGGTTTCACCATCTCGCCAAGGGAAGAGAAAGAAACTAACTCAAACTCCTCAAACACAGCAGAATGAGCTGGGGCAACAGAAAATTTCCTATTAAAACCCTTCCTGGTACTCTGTCTAACAGAGTCAACCTTGTCAACAAAAAAGTGGAGAAAATTTTCACAGGTGATAGTTGAGACATTAGCAAGAGCAGAAATAGGTGGGTTCACAAAATAATTAATTGTAGTGAACAGGACCCTAGGGCAGTGACTGCTGCTAGAAATTATATCAGAGAGATACTGAGATTTTGCCTCCCGTAGGGCCTGATATCAGCAAGACAGGCCCGCAAAATGTCTAAAGAGACATGCAGTTTATCCTTTTTCCATTTCCTTTCAGCCTGCCTGCAACGTTGCCTAATGGTACGAGTATTGTCATTGATCCAGGGATCCGTTGTTGGTTTAGCCGATTCATGCCGAAAAGGGGCGATAATGTCCAGAATCCCGGAGCAGGTGGAATGGAAGAATTAAAAAAATATTGTCTGGACAGATAGGAGAAACCAAGCCATTCAAGGCAAAAAACTCAGAGTCCCTGAAGGCAGCAGCGAATTCATCGGCTGTGGTGGAAGAGATGATGCGACGCTGGCACGATGGAGCAGACGACTTTCTAGCTGGAGGAGGGGCTGTATATTCAAACACAATAGGAAAATGATCTGAGATGGCGTCTCAGAGATCTCTTTAAGGTAAATTGAAAGCCCAAAAGAGATAATGAGATCCAAGGTGTGCCCACGATGGTGTGTAGGTTTATCCACTGATTGAATTAAATTAAAAGTTTCTAAAAGTCTTTTAAATTCAGTGGCTAATTGGTCGGACGGACAACAACATGAACATTAAAATCCCCGCAAATCAAGAGTTTATCATATTTTGGAAAGATGTCTGCCAAAAACTCAGAGAACTCATGAATGAAGTCCTTATTATATTTGGGTGTGGGCGATAAACAACGGCACATAAAACAGGGCTCATAAGCTCCATCACAAACAATTGCAGCTCAAAGCAGGAGTAAGCATTTGTAGGAAGAAGTCGGCATTTAAATCTGTCATTAAAAACAGCAGCAAGACCCCCTCCGCGACCAGATGCTCGTGGGGAGTTGAAGTAGGAACAGCTGGGTGGGAGGAGCTCTGAAAATGCGCTGTTATCACCTGGTTTCAGCCAGGTTTCCGTCAACAGGAGAAAATCCAGGGATTGAGAAATAAAGTCGTTGAGGATAAAAGTCTTATTCACAACTGACCGAGTGTTGATCAGAGCCATGCGAATTACACTCTGGTCCGTCCGTTCGGAGGCATAAGCGACCGGGCGAAGATTCCCTGGTACGCAGCCCCGTCTGCAGATCCTCATGGGCCGGCAGCACGGACGTGGATACCCGGCCTCGGGAATAGCCGGTATCAGCCATCGGTAAGCGGATCAGTTGTTCCTCGTATATAATAGCTGACACGCTCCCCGGAATGCCCAAATGATGAGTGGTGGACGAGGCCATAAGCTCTTAATCTGCAACTCAATCCACCTCTCCTTCCTCGTCTTCTACGGCAGCTTTTCCCCAAAATCACGTATATTTAAAAGAGTGAGGCGATCATACACCAGTAGCGGCGACACATCACAAATCAAAAACAATAAAATAAAACAATACACAGCACAGCACAGGTACCAGGGGCAACGGAATAATCACAGGAATTATCTAAAACTTCAGTAGTTTAAATGATTGTGTGAAACAGATGCAGTCTTACCTCCGTTTCTCTGAGAGACTCATCTTAGAGAGAGAGTGATTTCCTCGCTCCTCTGACATACTGCAGCTAAACTGCCACTGAAAACAGATCAGCACTGGTTTTGTGGAAACAATCAGTCGTTCAGTTTGACCTGGAGATGAAAATATATGTTCCTGAGATTAATAACATGGCAGTTATTCAAGAAAATAATGATGAATGTTAAGTTAGCAACAACAACAAACACTATAACAAAGTAAATCATGGCTCTAAATGTATTAGTGACAGGCTTGTGCAAAATTCAGAATTTCAGAATTGGGCTCCATTCAATTCATGCATTGGAAGTTGAATTTGAATTGGAATGACAGGAAGTGGAATTAAATTCATGGAAATTCAAAGATATTCACACAGTCACACAACAGAAAGAATGTGTTGAATCTCACACACATTCAGTGTTAGGAAGGTTACTTTGGAAATTTAATTGTACTGTTATAAATTACCCATTATAAATGTGGTTTGGATTACTTTATTAATGCAAATTATTTTGATTAGTAACTAATTGATTACACATTTTACCTCAGTAATACAACTAAATACAATTACATAAATGTTGTCATTTAATAACAATTTCATTACACACAAGTCACTCCTCAACTCTGCATACATTTTGTTCTAAAATATGAACAAAATGCATGCAGAATGATTAAAATTGATTACATTGAGATAAATTACTTGAAATAAATACCCCTCAAAGTTGTTTAATTAGTTTTATTCCAATGTTATTTTCATTTCAAAGTAATCAAATAACACAAAGTGCATAATGCAATCTTATTTGACATATAGCCAGTGTTAGGGGAAATGCATTACAAGTAACTTGAGTTACGCAATCAGATTACTTTTTCAAGTAACTAGTAAAGTAACACATTACTTTTAAAATTTACAACAAAATATCTGAGTTACTCTTTCAAATAAGTAACGCAAGTTACTTTATTTTCCCATTTATTGACTGACAGCTCTCCTCTCCTCATGTTGAGACTAATCAAAGTGCAGAGGCGTTGTGTGTGTGTGTGTGTGTGTGTGTGTGTGTGTGTGTGTGTGTGTGTGTGTGTGTGTGTGTGTGTGTGTGTGTGTGTGAACATGATGTTTATTGTAGTTCTAGACAAAATGTGAGCATTTACTCATCTCACTTGCACAAAAAAATATTCAATATTCCTCAAAATGAATACAATTTGTGAAATGCAGAATCAGAATACTATGCAAACCTCCAATAACTAAATATGTAAATAAAAACATTTATCTCACTTTATTGACCAATGTACTTGCTTCTGACATTCGATGATTCAGTTTAATAAGCAGAAATGACTATAGATAGATATAAATGTTTGCTGGTTTGCTTTCCTCTACTGTACACATGTCCTTCAGCCTGAGGATTATTATTTCACTTTTGGTGTGAAAGGGTCTTTACATTTGCCCAAAAAATATAACTTTTGTGTTATATAAAAACAAGCCCAGCCCAGGTGGGAAAAAAAGTAACGCAAAAGTAACGTAACGCATTACTTTTCTAAAAAAGTAACTAAGTAATGCAATTAGTTACTTTTTAAGGGAGTAACGCAATATTGTAATGCATTACTTTTAAAAGTAACTTTCCCCAACACTCCATATAGCCTACTGTAAAGCTTCATTGTTAAACACTTCACTTAAAGGGGTCATGACATGAGAAACCAAATTTGCCTTGATCTTTTGGTATATAAGAGGTCTTTGTACCATTAAACGTCCTGCAAGTTTCATAGTTTAAGACGTCCTCCCCATTATAAACGAATCATTTATTTAATCAAGCTCTAAATACAGCTCGTTCTGGATCCATGGTAAGAAGTGACGTCTCGGTGCGAAGTGACGTACCAGCGTTTGCATATGACCGCCTCCACCACAAGACAACTACACTTTAAGCGCAAGACAACTACGCTCATTTCGTATCGCCACGCGCCTCACAAGTGTTCAGTCGACGGACAGCGAGTGGGTCTGTGTGTACAGGGAAATTGCGATGCCTCGCAGATGTGCTGTTCCTGGCTGTGGACAAACAACATCTTTGAATACGCTGCGAAGATCCTGTCGTCAGGGAAAAATGGATGCACTTTATTTTTTGCGGACGTATCCAGTCACAGCAGTGTTAATTTAAGCGTTGTTTTGAGAACAAATCCCAATATTGATGCTGGCTTTGCCAGAAAAACTGTTGCTCAAAGATAAGTCCGTGCCGACTATGGGCTCAACAACGACGACGCAAACTGTAAGTAATGTATTTAAAACTTTAAACTACTTTTTTAAATACGCTGAATCCGCAAATGTTCTGGCTGGGGGCGTTAATAATTGATGCAGAGGCACTGATGTTAGCCAATCATAACAGTGGGCGTTAACACTCAACTCTTAAAGGGGAAAAACCCCCAAAACAGACTGTTTGAATCAGAGGATGAGAAACAGGGTGGGAAAAGGTCATAAATCACTACATTTTAAAAGTTTTTTGTAAAAAAAACTATAGTAATACTATAATTACACCTAATGGAACATAATAATAAAATAAAAAAAAAAAACATGTCATGACTCCTTTCAATATTTGAATTTCTTTGATTTTTTTATTGAATTGCAATTCTGCTTCCTTTAATTCAAATTTGAATTGTAAGATCCTGTTTTTTGACATCAATTCAATTTCAAATTCAAGAATTCAGGAGTCATTCTCAATTCAATTCTGAATTGTGCACAAGCCTGATTAGTTTATAGACATTTAGTAAAAAAAATTGAGTGGGGAAAAAATGAACCAAGTTTGTTACATTCTCTATTGCAGTTTAGTATCATTTTCCAATCATATTACATTTTTTTATTAATTGTTGATTATTTTGTCATTTGATCATTATTTCAAGTTCACAATATATGTAATCAAATTCAAACACTCCCCTCAATACCTGTATCATTCGTTCAGTGTTTTTTATTTTATATTGAAAGTAGAAAAATTTGAAAATGGCTCCTTTTTCATAAAAAATAAATAAAACAAGAATTCAGCTTGCTTTTTCGTTCAACGGTAGAAAAATGCAATACCAACTAGGACCACAAGGAGATGCCAACAGACCACTATACCAGCTGCCTTAAAGGAGAACTCCGGTCAATTTTAACATTGAGCTCAATTTTTAGTAAATTTGGAGTGCTATCAATACAGAGAACAATGACAAAAATCGGTGTTGCCTACACTGTGTTATCCTCTTTTAAAAATTTGCACCCTATTGACTTGAATGGGGCAAGTTTTAAACCTGCTTTTAGCCTCTTAACATCCTTAATGTTTCATTACAAGTGCCCAGCCATGTTGAGTGATTCCTTCAGAGTGAACACGAGTGAATCTGACTGCAGTAGATGTGAAAGATATGAATAAAAATGATGTTATATCAGCCAGCGCACATACCTGTATTTAGTTCCCGTTTTCGGTCGAAGTCCAAAGTAGTCGATTGTCGAGTTGAAGCGCATAGGTTTAGTTACTTAGATCACGCGCGTGAACTCGACAATCGACTACTTTGGACTTCGACCAAAAACAGGAACTAAATACAGGTATGTGCGCTGGCTGAAATAACATCATTTTTATTAATATCTTTCACATCTAATGCAGTCAGATTCACTCGTGTTCACTCTGAAGTTATCATCTAACATGGCTGGGCACTTGTAATGAAACAATAAGGATGTTAAGAGGCTAAAAGCAGGTTTAAAACTTGCCCCATTCAAGTCAATAGGGTGCAAATTTTAAAAAGAGGATAACGCGGTGTAGGCAACACCGATTTTTGTCGTTGTTCTCTGTATTGACAGCACTCCAAATTTACTAAAAATTGAGCTTAATGTTAAAATTGACCGGAGTTCTCCTTTAACCTTACAGCATACAAATACAGATCCATTAAGAATTATTAAACAGTAAAATACAAATTAAATATAAAACATTTTGAATATGGCGACCTGAAGGCGGCTCGAGATCATCAGTGAACAGTTCTTCTGTCAGAGTCAGTGTGTGTGTCTGTGGTTGGAGTGACGTCTGCTGTCCGTACATAAACCCTGTCCGTCCTGTCCGTCCTGCTCAACCTTGTCCGAATTCGAACCGGGGTCTCCGGGATGGGAACTGATGTGCGCGCTAAAAAAGGGCACTAAAGACCACAGTGAGGTTTACACGCCTATGTTACACAAACACAACTTGTTTCACATTAATAACGGACTGGCACGTGCCTGTATGCCATTGTAATCGTTTTACTTTGATTACAATTGTCATCCATCAAAACTTTACTGGTGAGATACTTGTTTGCTTGTCTGGGTGAATATGTCTGGGTGAAGATGCAAGGTACATTTATATTCCTGAAATAAACACCTGTAGGAGTGTTACAGACCTCTAGCCTATTTCTCTGACACAGTTAGCCATAGGTGAATGTATGTCTATATTTAGCCATCATTTTGTTGTCTATTACCTGTGTATATGTAGTCGTTTAATAGCCGTCTAATAGATGACTAGTCTATTCTTGGGCTATAGTTAGACGTCTATTAGATTTTCACTGACACCCCAAATTCAGCCTTGTTTTAGCCTAGATGTCTGGGCTGTGTTTTGATGGCTATTAGACGCAAAATTGCTTGCTGGGTGATTACATGATTACATTTGTCATCCATCAAAACTTTACTGGTGAGATATGTTTTCTTTATTCAACCCATTCAGACTAGTCCTGAATTCAGCAGTTGCTTGTGTTATGGAAAATTTACTTTTTAATTAGTTCTTTTACTTTTATATGGGTACAACTTTTATTAACATTGAAGATTCATTTATACTCATAGGCATTTAGTGGAATATAATCAAAAGTACATTATTAAAGATATGTAACCAAGCCTTTGAAATGTACAAGTTAGAACAGGCCTGAAAGTACAAGATGTACTCTGGGTCATATGTCTGTATGAAAAATTGTGTACTCCAAATAGCCTTTTGTACTTTTAAGTGTGAAAATGTGTGTGCGTAGTTTCGATCAGCACCCGAGGTCTGCATCTAAAACAGGAAGCTTTTGCTGACATGGCATTGTGCTGTCTGATGGAATTTATGATGCACAATTAGACCATGAGCTAAGACGTCTGGGTGGAAGGTAACAAGTTTTACACAGGATGTGTTAGGGTATATAACATTGGCGAAAGGGACTAGCCTTTGCCTTCTCATGTCAGATGCTCTCTGCGTGAGAATGCCATGGGCCTTCTCATACCTGGACATTGTCCTGTATGTTGAACGCCTATTTCTTGCAAGAAATAAAATACTTTGTTTAATCTTTTGAGAATCGACTTTGTCTCCTTCATCCAGGTTTTAATATTGATAAATTTCCACAACACTTGATATAGAGAACATTGTCCATTTCAAGATTTGAGGACGCTGAATGGTTAAATTGTATGTCATTATCTTTAAGTGGCTAAACTTCTACATAAACCCGCCTTCTGTGGGTGATTTCTCTGTCGCCCCAGAGCTGAACGTAATATCAATTTATATAATTTATTATAATATTAATTATTATTATTATGGTGTTGTGTGTCTGGCCCTAGCGCCCTCTGTTGACCAGTCACCACTGAGAGTTGGTCAGCTAAAACAAACATGCCAAAGAGGTGGACTAATGGGCAATGTCTGGGTGAAGATTCAAGACACATTAATATTCCTGAAATAAACACCTGTCGAGCCTATAGCCTATTTCTCTGACACCGTTAGCCATAGGTGAATTTATGTCTACACAGAAGAAAGCCCTCTAGCTCTGCCCCAGTACGGTTCGTTAGGCTGGTTGTTTTTTTGAGAAAAATATGAATTGTAGTCTCAATAACCACATTAAGAATCCGTACAGCTATTCTGCTGCGCGAAACTGAGGAATGAACTGATGATGGCACGGTTTGATCTTCGCTGACCAATCAGAGGAGAGGGGCGTTTCGTTCCCACTCACAATATTCAAATGCCTTAAGTACTCAAGTATTTACTACAAGTAATTTGTTTAACTCTATGAATCTCTCTAGATTTTTTTGTTGTTCTTGGAAGAACCCTTACAGTGGGTATTTGGACAACACAAAACTCTTTATCCATTTTTCTACCTCTAAAGCTAAATTCATGTTTTTCATTTTTTGAATGAAAGAAGAAAAAAAAATTAAAAAGGAGGCATTTTATCCTTTTTTACTTACGATATTAAATAAAAAAAACGAATGATATACGGATTCAATCCTAAAACAACTGATTGAGTAAAAACAATCTGATTTATAAGTGTCATACAGAATAGCTAATATATACTATATATAACTGCAATGTGAACTTAAATATTTAATTTTAATACATTTTATTTGACCAACAAAAAAGAAGAACGTCACACTATCTACATGTCTAACTGTACATGTCTGGTTTAAAATATTTTCGATTTCACTTCACATAACAAAAACAGCATAATAAAAAACATTTCAGCATGTTAGCAAATAAAATAAATCAAAATAGCCTACTGCATTTCCAGGGAAAATATTACTAATATCTACAGTAAATATTTTTTTAGCAAAGACAAAAGAAAAACGCTGTTAAATATTTTAACTATATAGTTTTATGATAATAATTCATTGATACACTTTCTAACACCAAAAAAACAAACATGAAATACCTGTGGTAAGTTTGGTTGGCCACCATCTTTTGACAAGTCACTCTTCACCAACACTGAATGTATGCCCCCTTTTAAAGACAGAGTGTGTTAAAGACATGGTAATTAAATATTTAATTTTAATAACAAATTTTTATTACGTTCTTTGACACACACACGCCACAAAAACAAATACATGAACAAACGTTCTCATTATCTGTCTAAGTGTAAATATCTGGTTTAAAAATATTTTTCGATTTCGCATAACAAAAACAACAGCATAAACGAAGTTAAAATGTAGAAAAACCTACAGAAACATATTTTTTCAATAACTTGTTAGTAAATTTCACTTTCACATTCATGAACTTAGGCCTATAAATCTGTAACTTCACATTTAAATCACACTTACATAAAGTATGTAAGTTAATTATAATTAACTTACATCTCCCCCAATTAATTATAATCGAGAAAGTATCAAAACTTACTTGCAGTCTTGTCCACTAAAAAGTGATTTTATAAGTAGCTTATATAAAACACTAATTTGTGGCCCGTCAGCGCGCGTCACAACACATTCTCCAAATCTCTCGCAGGTGGACTGATGGTTCTTGCAGGTGTGGAGTATCCGGTTCGTGAACGAATCGTTCTTTTAACCCAGTTCTTTTTTGAACCGGTTCTTTTTAGTGAACCGGTCGAACCAGTAGCCTAAGCCTACACCAAATCGGACTGAATCGTTCAACATTTCGCGTAAGCGTAAGCGATGATCCCCAATAAGTTACTAAAGTTACAATTACTTTCGAACATGCCTGACTGTCCGACTCGAAATAAATCAATATTCCGGAGTATATTTACTCCAGTAAATCCAACAAACAGTCAGTGAAACGAGACATGTTGTGGTGAGAGAACTGATGAGCATGAGCATGCGTGTGTAGACTATAAATATCGAACGAACTTTTTCTTTCGGACACGTTCGACATGAGAATCGATGAGATTTTTTCAGAGGGACTATTAATGGTTATATTTAACTGAATTATGATTACACTTTACTTTATTTGAATGCGTTTTCATCTGCCGTGTTAATTTGACATTACGTGAGGACGTAAAAGAACTTCACGGAAAAGGTCAAGGTCACTTTTATTTATATAGCACCTTAAAAACAGCATTTCTGCTGACCAAGGTGCTTCACAGAAACACAATATAAACACAAGTAAAAACAAACATCATACAAATTACATAGTACAAATTTAGCTCACAAATTCTACATCCACAGTTAAGGATAGGCCTGAGAAAAAAGATGAGTTTTTAGTGCTGACTTAAATGCATATAAAGAAGAAGACAACCTGACTGATTTAGGTAACGAATTCCACAGTCTAGGACCAAAAACGGAGAACGCTCTGTCACCTTTGGATTTCAACCGAGAGTGCGGAATAGTTAATAAGCTCTCCGATGATGATCTAAGAGATCTTTGAGGAATGTACGGACAAATGAGGTCTGAGATATAGACTGGACCAAGACCGTGCAAGGCTTTAAATACAAAAGTCAAAACCTTGTACTCAATTCTGAATCTGACCGGTAGCCAATGTAAATGCCTCAAAATAGGGGTGATATGCTCAAACTTTCTCTTCCCCGTTAAGAAGCGGGCTGCAGCGTTCTGTACCAGTTGCAGACGCGACAGTGAAAACTGGTTGATACCCGCATACAAGGCGTTACAATAATCCAGCCTTGTTGAAATGAAGGTGTTAATTACGGTCTCTAGATCACCAAACGATAGGATAGATTTCAATTTCCGTAAGCCCCCTAAGCTGAAAGAAACTGCCTCTGACAACCGAGTTTATTTGCTTGTCAAATTTTAACTCTGAGTCAACAACAACACCCAGGTTTTTTACATGAGTGCAAATATTCGCTTTCAGCGGTCCTAAATCAGAGATTAAACCATCCACCAAATGGGGAGGGCCAAACAAAATAACCTCGGTCTTCTTTCCATTCAGCTGGAGAAAGTTTTCACCCATCCAACTTTTTATGTCATCTACACAGGCTAATAAATCAGATAAAGATCCAGAAGCATGTTTAATTGACATATACAACTGGGTATCATCCGCATAAATGTGATAAGGAACCTGATGAGATTTAAAGATGTAACGAAGAGGGAGCATATATAAAGAAAATAAAATCGGTCCCAAAATGGAGCCTTGCGGAACTCCACATGTGACAGGAACAGGAGACGAATGAAACTGACCCATCTCCACAGAAAAACTCCTCTCTGAGAAATAGGATCCAAACCACTCTACAGCTGAATCGCAGATTCCAGCTTCAGTTTTTAGCCTGTTTAAAAGAATGCAGTGATCTACAGTATCAAAAGCTGCACTTCAATCCAGCAATACCAGAACAGCACAGTTTCCAGAATCCACAAATGGCAACAAATCATTTACCACTCTCAACAAGGCCGATTCAGTGCTATGCTTGGATCTGAACCCAGACTGAAACGGATCGAGTATATTATTCTCAATTAAGTAAGGGGATAGCTGGTTTAAAACAGCCTTTTCCAACACTTTCGACAGGAAGGGGAGTTTTGAGATGGGTCTGTAATTATTTAGGTCAGATGGATCCAAATTTGACTTTTTGAGCAGCGGATGAACTACTGCATGTTTGAAACAGGATGGAACAGAGCTCGTCTGTAAGGAACTGTTAATGACAGAAATAATATTTGGTGCAATTGAGTCGAGGACTTCCTTTAATAATGAAGTTGGTATAACGTCAAGTGAACAAGTGGTCGATCTTAAACTGAACACTATATTTAGTTCATCATGTGAGATTGGATGGAAGTGAGAAAATGTAGATTTAAAGGCAGACACCAGACCTTCTGAGATCGATTCAGTACAATCTTGGATCTGATGCAAATAATTTTGTTAATGAAGAAGCTGCAAAACTTCTCACATAACTCTGGGCCTCTGAGCAGCACCGATCTCAGTAGAGGAATTTAATACAGAATTTATGGTAGCGAACAAAAACCTTGGACAGTGAGAATTTTGAAATATCAAATTAGAGAAATATAATGACCTTTGCAACGCGGCTCCTCTTGAAATTTAACTAATGAATGTTGCAATAGCTGATAAGAAACTTGCAGTTTGTCCTTCCTCCATTTTCTTTCTGCCCTTCGACACTCCTTCCTTAAAGACCGAACTTTATTCATCCAAGGCTGTTTTTTAGGTTTTCGTTTCCTTACTTTGTGGGGGGCAATTTCATTTAAAATCCCAGTACATGAAGTATTAAAATTTAGCACCAAATCATCAACATTTTGATCCTGTGTAGTGACACCTACAGGGGAGTTCTGTGAAAGCATCAATGAACCGAGCAGCGTTGAATGGTTAATAACTCTAGACAGGGAAGTGGAGGACTTATTTTCAGATTTTAAAACATGAATAGAACAATCAAATATTATTGGCAAATGATCAGACAGTCCAGCATCACGAATATCAAAGTTTGTCAAAGGAAAACCTGAAGTCATAACAAGGTCAAGTGTGTGGCCCTGCACATGTGTAGGATCAGAAATATATTGTGTTAAATTAAAAGAGTCTAAGAGTTGAATAAACTCTCTTACAATTGGCTTTTGTGGACAACAAACATGTACATTAAAATCGCCTAGAAGCAAAACATCATCAGCTTTTGTGGCCAAAGAAGATAAAAAATCAGGAAAACTCTTAAAAAATCCTTATTGGATTTTGGTGCTCTATAAATTAGGGCGCAAAGCACAGGTTTCGGTAAAATCCACTTTACACACTAAAGCCTCAAAGCTGTGATAAGAGTCTATAGAGAGGTTTACATGAAAACAAGTTCTTAAAAATCACAGCAACCCCCCCACCACGACTAAAAGTTCTAGGGCAGCTAAGATAGTTACAGTTCGTAGGGCAAAGTTCAGATAAAGAAGTTCGGTCTTCCGAAGTGAGCTTCAGTAATGAAGAGAAAATCCAATTTGTTTGATGAGGAAAAAATCATTCAGCAGGAATGTTTTGTTTGTAACAGATCTGGCGTTTATCAAAGCCATTCTGAGTGGCGTCGTATTTTCTCCAATGAAGAGGAATCGTGTAACGTTTGTGAGGTTTTGGGTATGAGTCGAAGGGAGTCAAAATTCACACCACGCTGTAGTTTTTTCCAGCTCGGGACATTCCTGTACCCCTTTGTAGACCATACCGCTGGTATAGCGGGGTAAAGTTAGTTTTAGGTTTGATATTCGCTGCATATTCACATAGACTGCTTTAGGGACCGTCTGCAAATTCAGCCCACTGTGCAAACCGAAGTCCTATAATTAATGTTTTTTCGAGTTCCAAAGGTTGTAGTAGTACCCTAGTGACCAGACTGACTTACTACAGGTGAAATTTTAACAATACCACCCTTACTGTACGTACAGTACACAAATATTAATATGAAAATAATACTGTAATTCACCTATAGTGTTTTTTTCATGTTTCAAAGGTTGTAGTAGTACCCTATTGACCAGACTGACTTACTACAGGTGAAATTTTGACCATACCTCCCTTACTGTACGTACAGTACACAAATATTAATATGAAAATATTACTGTAATTCACCTATAGTGTTTTTTTGAAGTTTCAAAGGTTGTAGTAATTCCCTAGTGACCAGACTGACTTACTACAGGCGACATTTTGACCATACCTCCCTTACTGTACGTACAGTACACAAATATTAATATTAAAATATGACTGTATTTCACCTTTAGTGTTTTTTCAAGTTTCAAAGGTTGTAGTAATTCCCTAGTGACCAGACTCACTTACTACAGGTGAAAATTTAACAATAAGTCCCTTACTGTACGTACAGTACACAAATATTAATATGAAAATATTACTGTAATTCGCCTATAGTGTTTTTTCATGTTTCAAAGGTTGTAGTAATTCTCTAGTGACCAGACTGACTTACTACAGGCGGAATTTTGACCATACCTCCCTTACTGTACGTACAGTACATACATATTAATATGAAAATATTACTGTATTTCACCTATAGTGTTTTTTTCATGTTTCAATGGTTGTAGTAATTCCCTAGTGACCAGACTGACTTACTACAGGTGAAAATGTAACAATATGTCCCTTACTGTACGTACAGTACACAAATATTAATATGAAAATATTACTGTAATTCACCTATAGTGTTTTTTCATGTTTCAAAGGTTGTAGTAATTCCCTAATGACCAGACTGACTTACTACAGGTGAAAATTTAACAATACCTCCCTTACTGTACGTACAGTACACAAATATTATTATGAAAATAATACTGTATTTCACCTTTAGTGTTTTTTTTCAAGTTTCAAAGGTTACAGTATTTACAGTAATATTTTCATTTTAATATTTGTGTACTGTATGTACAGTAAGGGAGGTATGGTCAAAATTTCACCTGTAGTAAGTCAGTCTGGTCACTAGAGAATTACTACAACCTTTGAAACATGAAAAAACACTATAGGTGAATTACAGTAATATTTTCATATTAATATTTGTGTACTGTACGTACAGTAAGGGACTTATTGTTACATTTTCACCTGTAGTAAGTCAGTCTGGTCACTAGGGAATTACTACAACCTTTGAAACTTGAAAAAACACTAAAGGTGAAATACAGTAATATTTTTATATTAATATTTGTGTACTGTACGTACAGTAAGGAGGTATGGTCAAAATGTCACCTGTAGTAAATCAGTCTGGTCACTAGGGAATTACTACAACCTTTGAAACATGAAAAAACACTATAGGTGAATTACAGTAATATTTTCATATTAATATTTGTGTACTGTACGTATTTTTTTACACAAAAAGAGGTCACAAAAAAGGTACACAAAGGTACACAAAAAAGAGGTCACGTCATGTACGCCTCTCCGAAAATGGTCCCAGAAAGCAACTCCATAAATCCAAACTGCTTGTAGTCTTGTAACAAGATGCCGTGCTACTTGTTTAGTCCCAGACGCAACTTCGAACGCGCGTAACAAGCATAAATGAACGGCAACTCGATAAGAAAATTAAAAATTATAGACGAATTAAGACAAAACTTATTAAAACTGTAAAATATTAAAAACACCCGGAGAGTAGCGGCAGACATATACGCACAGCGGTGCACTCTCCGGAAGTCCTGCCTTCGTTTTAGACTTCGAAAATAACGACTTCTTCTTCGAAAAGAACCGGACATTTTATTACGTTCTTTGACACACACGCCACAAAAACAAATACATGAACAATTAAACGTTCTCATTATCTGTCTAAGTGTAAATATCTGGTTTAAAAAATATTTTTCGATTTCGCATAATAACAAAAACAACAGCATAAACGAAGTTAAAATGTAAAAAAAAAAAAAAAATCAATAACTTGTCAGTAAATTTCACTTTCACATTCATGAACTTAGGCCTATAAATCTGTAACTTCACATTTAAATCACACTTAGGCCTACATAAAGTATGAAATCCACATTTACTCACCCAATTAATTATAATCGAGAAAGTATCAAAACTTACTTGCAGTCTTGTCCATTAAAAAGTGATTTTATAAGTAGCTTATATAAAACACAAATTTGTGGCCTGTCAGCGCGCGTCACCAACACATTCTCCAAATCTCTCGCAGGTGGAGTAATATCCGGTTCGTGAACGAATCGTTCTTTTGAACCAGTTCTTTTTTTGAACCGGTTCTTTTAGTGAACGGTCGAACCAGTAGCCTACACCAAATCGGACTAAATCGTTCAACATTTCGCGTAACCGTAAGCGCTGAGCGATGATCCCCAAGTTACTAAAGTTAATTAGCCTACTTTCGAACATGCCTGACTGTCCGACTCGAAATAAATCAATATTCCGGAGTATATTTACTCCAGTAAATCCAACAAACAGTCAGTGAAATGAGACATGTTGTGGTGAGAGAACTGATGAGCATGAGCATGCGTGTGTAGACTAAATATCGAACTTTTTCTTTCGGACAGGTTCGACATGAGAACCGATGAGATTTTTTTTCAGAGGGGACTATATTAATGGTTATATTTAACTGAAGTTATGATTACACATTACTTTATTTGAATGCGTTTTCATCTGCCGTGTAATTTGACGTCATTACGTGAGGACGTAAAAGAACTGGTTCAAGAACCGGACATTGAAACAGTCCGAAAGAACCGGTTCGCGGGGAAAAAACGGACTTCCCATCACAATTGTGGATGAAATATAAATTAATTACCGAAAATATTAAACTTTGTCGGTGCTAAATCAAAATTATGGGACGCACATGAATCAAATCCAATGAGCAACGTTTTCTCTTGGTATCTCCGTTATTTATCTCCGGTACCTAGTTACTTTCTTTTTCGTCTTCTTCTTTGATTTTACTGGCGGGCCGCGGGAATATGTGTTTACCGCCACCTGCTGGAGCGTGAATATTCTACTACATATAATTCAAAATCCTGTTTAAGACGAACAAATAAATAAATACTATAAGTAATCAAATATACCATACTACAAACTATTTAGTAAACACATTATAATATTATCTAAATCTTCCCGTCCAACAGTTTTTTGGTTTCATCATACTTTGCCTGACTGATGGTCATAATAAATAAAATACACTCCACATGTGATGAATTCAAACTGCAGATCAATTTGACATTGTATTAGAAGACTGGTGCAATTACATCCTAAATCAATAAACACTATAATTAAGTTTGATTTCCTGTGTTTATGATCAAATGTGCACACCGGACATGTCTCCAAAGCTGTCCTGAATCAAACAACAGTCTCATCCCTTTGCACATTTTCCTATAAAAATAAAGATAAAAAGCACATAAATAAAGTTATAAAAGTGAAGTATATTTGTATTTATTTTGGTTTACCATTTTCTATAAAGAGGAAAAAGACTTTAAAAAAAAAAAAAAAAAGTCTAACCCTGATAGTGTGGTCATTCCCATTTTTTTCTTAATTCTTTCTCTCTATCATTTGACAATAGGCTCGCTTAGTTAAAGGGCACCTATTATGGAATTTTGAAATTTACCTTTCATGTAGTGTGTAACATAGATCTAAGTGAACAAAAACATCCTGCAAAGTTTTAAATATGAAAGTGCACCGTATGTAAAGTTATTGTCTTTCAAAAGTGAGAGTCGACTCTGAGTCATTTTTATGAATCGTTAGAAGACCGAAGCTTTTTCTCTGACTAGATGACGTCAACTTGTCAAGTTATTTGTATACGATACGCCCACTTATTGCGCTCCAAGGCCAGCAGGGAAAACTAACGTGAAAACGTCATGGCGACGAGACGCTGTGTTCTGAAGTGCGCAGGGGGGCAGTGTTCCGAAAGATATTGAAGCCGACCTGGGCGCCGCCATTGGCTAGCGGACCCCCACCTGCTGTTAGCATTCCATTGACTCCCATTCATTTTGGCGTCACTTTGACAGCGAATAACTTTACATCTGAGGCGTTTAAAGACACCGTTTTGTCCATTGTTTATTTCTAAAGAAACACGAAAATGTATAAAAGGCTCCATTTACCTTGTATCTTACGTTATGGCCCCGTAGAAGCAGTTTTTGTAAAAACAGGCTAACGATTGCGTCATACCCGTGCGACTCTGTCGCACAAGTCGAAAAATTACCGTATGGACAGGCAGAGAAGCTCGCAACCAATCGGGGAGGACATGGAGGCATAAAGTCAAGGGAGAAGCCCATAGAGAGTGATAAAGTTGCTCCCGCTGCTTAGCTCATGGACAGCAAATACCCACGCTCTCCGTCTCTGCGAGATTCGGAAGGGAATGATTCAGATTTCTCTCGGCACAGCTACTAGAAGACCTACAGGTTTCTCACGTCACATCTACGTCGTCAAGCTCAGTTTGAGCCTGTGCGATCAGGAAGTAAGTGCTTCTAATTGACTTCACTGCTCTCCGTTGAAACCAGGGGGGCAGTATTCCGAAAGATATTGAAGCCGACCTGGGCGCCGCCATTGCCCAGATAGCAAACTGACATCGAATCAATGTGGAAACAACGTTTCTCGTGACATTGAAACACATCGTTTTGCTCATCGAATTAACGTTGAATCAACGTCAGACACGCCATTCAACCGCATTTCAATGTTGAATCGATGTTTTATTTTCGATGTAATAACGTTCTGAAGTTGATTCAACGTTGAAATTTGATTGATGATTGATACTAACCTTTACAACTAAAAATCAACGTTGAATCGACATCGGTCTGCTATCTGGGTGGCTAGCGGACCCCCACCTGCTGTTAGCATTCCATTGACTCCCATTCATTTTGGCGTCACTTTGACAGCGAATAACTTTACATCTGAGGCGTTTAAAGACACCGTTTGTCCATTGTTTATTTCTAAAGAAACACGAAAATGTATAAAATGACTTCACTGCTCTCCGTTGAAACCTATGGGGTCGCTGTGTCCAGTTTATATACTGTCTATGGTTGAAACCTATGGGGTCGCTGTGTCCAGTTTATATACTGTCTATGGAAGTGCGGCTCAAAAGCAAACTTTTTTCATCTGCCCAAGGAGGAGCATTTGAAGACTAAGTGGCTACAATTCACTATACCACAGAAGTATTAGTCCGAGCCTTGTGCTTTGTTCGCGTCATTTTGAAAACGATTGCTTTTTAAATTCAATCAAACTTGGATTCGCGAGCTGGCTGATATTGAAGGAAGGTTCAGTTCCAAGTGTATTTGCATCAGCTTCCTCCTCCGTAGTACAACCTGTAAGTGTTATTAATAATTTTTGCTTTTATATTTTATGTCGCATGCTTAATAATTATTTTGTTTGTTGTGTAAGCACCGTTTAGCTTCTAGGTCTTCAATGACAATTGTATTGAGATATGTGAAGTGTTTGTCGTTGTTTTCGGAGTTGTCTAAAGAATAGAGTAATACCTCGTAGTAACGTAACTGCATTTTTTTTTGTTTGTAAAAACGTTATGTTTATGCATCGGGCTAATGCAAACAAAGACTGATTGTGCTTTTAGGCTACAATATGAACTCTGGGCTATGCTCGCTAACATAACATTAAATTATTTATCTTATTTTTCGTTTTTTACTACAAACTATAAAGCAGTGGACTATAATCATTATTAAAATACAATTTAATTGATAAAAGCATCATTGTACTCCGTGTTAAAAATAAGTATTATCTCTGTAAACACTGCTGGGTCATCTGACCAATCAACGCAGATTAGCGTCGCGCAAAGGAGGGGTTTGAAAAACGAGTCGTTGAACGAATCATTTGGGAGTCGGTGAGCAAATCAGGTAAAAATAAATGCATATTATACGAAAACAAAAGTGTTTTTTGTCATTGGATGCATGTAAAACTGTTGTTGGGGACTCCCACAACAACATTAGGAACATTTTAAATGTCATAATAGGTGCCCTTTAAAAACAACACACTGACTTTGATTTGACAATGATTACTTACAGTGATATGAGAATAGGTCTACATATGGCTAGTGAACTAATTAATCTTTCAAACCAAAACAAAAAAAATATTGTTTTTAAGCTGTACTGTAGGCTATATAATGTATATAAATATAAACTGAAATTATGGTATGAAAAATATATAAAAAAGAAAAGAAATAGTTTATGTAAGAAACAATGATTTAACTTACAATTTAGACACATTGCAGTTTGTATCATTTGATATATTTTGCAATATGTGCTAAATTTGAATTTGCTAAATCAGATTTAAGATCAGCAACATATTCTTCAACATATACTTCATTATGTTTAATCTCAATATCATCAGTATCATTTGCAGGCTTTTTATTGAAGAGCCAGATTTCTGCTGACAGGACCTATGATCTGACCAGCCTCCTCTTCTTCCTTTATTCCTCCTGTAAAAAAATCATAATTAGCATGTTTCTGTTAATGCTGAATGGTCACTGAACAAAATAAACCTTTAAAAAACTATTTTTGCCCTGTCTTTTCACAATACACCTGTATTACCAGTTCTCAGTTACTGTCTATCATGATAATATTAATGCTTTTGATTTCCCCTTGGTTATTAAACTTGTGTACCAGTTCAACATTTGTGAATTTTATTTTAGCGAGTTTAAAATTCAAGTATTTAAATAGGTTAAGATTTAAATATTGAATGGTAATAATTTTTGACTGTATTAAGGTTATTTTTAAGACTTACAGGCACTCATCCCTGTTTTTAAATAATAATGAGGTGTGAGTGGTTTAGGAAGTAGCTGATGACCGTATTTTAATATAAAATAAAATAGGGTCCCCAAGATCATGGCATATCAGCGGTAAGAAGAACACAGGGATATGTTTTCATGTTTAGTCACTATAGGGAGTGTGCCAAGAGCATTATCTGTCTTAAAAGAGAGTACAATCTGAAGTTAAAAAACAATGTGTTTGAATGCAATGTAGTTAATATGATTTAACAAACACCTAATATAATAATAAGGCACAATGAAAATGAAAATAAAAATGCACAAAATATTGTTCCAAACAAAGTCACAAGTCATGTTCATTTTCCTTGAAATGTAATGTAATCATTAGGAAAAAAAGAGTGCAAAATATCATATGATGTGTGAATACACACTCTGAACTTTAGAATCCTTTTAAATACACGTTTACATTAAATTGTGCACAGAACATGAAGGGTCAGTTTGTCAAACAGGATGTGGTCTACTGGAACTCAGTGACAAAAACTTCAGTCGGTATGAAATGAGAAATTAAAATAACAACATGCACTTTTTGTGAGTCCTGACATGTACCCAATATACCACCTGATAAAGTGATTTGGTTGTATACTGTAGGTTTGTAAATAAGGGACAGGTTTTGTCAATGCTGTTGTTCTCTAGACAGGGTCTGTAACCGCAGAGAACAGAAGATGCTGAAAATAAACCACAAGAACTGAGACAATCTGCAAACATTAGCTTCAGATCAGAGAACTAAACTTACATCCAATGAGTAGCCTACAGAATCATTATCTTAAAACATGAACTCCAAACATGATTGCTGGACTGTTTTGTTTGGACTATTGGACTTAAAAAGTTATAAAAAGTTAAATAAATAATGACCAATCAAAAAAAAAAAAAAAAAAAAAACTTTTTTTCTGATGTCTGAGCTTGTACAGTATGTTTAGTAGGCTACTTATAAAGGCTTTCTTCTCCTAACATATGACTTCCCCTCAAAACAGCTTTACTGTGGAATAAAATCAGTTAAAGGGATAGTTCACCGATTAGCATTAAAGCTGCAGTCCGTCGTTTTTCCTCTTTGTCGCCATCTCTGTTAGAAATCTGCAATTGCAGTTATTCGCGGAATTATTAACTGTGCGTGGGTAGTAAATCGGCATGAAACAGCGCGGATGAACACAATGTATTGAGGCTGCCGCGTCGCTGTGGATACTGTACTGTCATCAGCAATCTCAGAGTATACTTTTTGAAAGTGTCAACATTAGAATTTTCATCGGAAAATGTCATCTGAACAAGTAAGTAACATTCACTTTTGTTCTGACCAAATTCGGGGGGTGGGGGGAAGCATTGCAGTAGCTATGCTGATTAAATCTAACGATTGCTTATATCACGTCAAAACGTGAAAAATATTTTTTTTCTGTAGCCACTCTGAAGTCCGAAGTCTTTGGGTTTTACAACTGGTGAATCTCCAGTTGTCACTGGTGATTGTCGCTTTAAACTTTCGGGATCCGCCATACCAAGTGCTAAGCTAAATCTCCACCTCCATCATCCACACACGCTAGCCGGGGACTCCTTCTCTATGTGTACAGAAGTGACGTAATGACGCAAAGACATGCTCGAAATTCCCGCGGAAATCCACCAGTACCACTGGAATTAAAATCATTATTACAAGCTTACCGTTTTGAATCGAGGTAAGGCAAGCAGATCGTTTTGAACACTGGCTGGTTACGTTTTTTTTCAAAAATGTCTTTTTTGATATTTTTAAACCCAAAAAAAGTGCCGGACTGCAGCTTTAAGCTTTGTAACAGCCTGTAGTATTTTCAAATAACCATTAAAACGCACAAAGTAACCAGGTGTATCCGAAACGTATTCGAGACTGATTTAAATCCGATCGCTCAAACCACATCAGGAGGTTGTCTGGGCCATAATCCAGACGAAACTGTACAAGTCTAAATGCAGCTGTTTGTTGAAACCACAAGTCGCAGACGCTCAAAACACAATCATCTTCATTAAAAGTAGTGAGACTAAATTGTCTTACCAGTGCTGATGCCGCTCTCTCTCTTCTATTGCGATGCTTGATCTTGAAATTAGCTGATAATAAATAAAATTCAGCTATCTGTTGCTTTCGCTGACGTGAACTACGTAAAATTTGCATATAGCGCGGGAAAATGAAGATCGGATTTAATAATAACAACAATAACTTTACTTTTATAGCACTTTTAAATCTGCTTAGCACAAAGTCCTTCACAAAAGACAAAAAGACAAGAAGAGCATTACAAAATATAAAACCAAGAACATAATACATAAAAATAAAAAAAATAAAATAAAAGAATCTAAATACTTCACAAAGTAGTAAAAGCACATTTATACAAATACGTTTTTTAAAAGAGACTTAAAAACAGACAAAGACGCTGTAGATTTTAATCTCACTATTCTATAACATTGGTGCCTTCACCACAAAAGCTCCTTTTGTTTTATTCTAGATCTTGGAACAGCCAACCAGATTTGAAGATCTGAGACACCTGACTTTCATGGGCTCTAAGAAGTTCTGAAATACTTAGATGCCAAACCATGAAGCACTTTATATGTCAAAAATATTATCTTACAAACGATCCGTGTTGTGAAGCTAAAACTGGAGTGATGTGTTTAAAAGGTCTAGTTGGAGTCAGTAATCTGGCAGCAGCATTTTGTACCAATTGGAGTTGTGATAAAATACTTTGATTTAAAGAAGAAAACGGGGCATTACAGTAATCCAAGTGAGATGAAATAAAAGCATGAACAAGCGTCTCTGTGTTTTTACAATTTAAAATCTCTCAACTTGGAAATATTTTTTTTAATGATAAAAACAAGATTGAACAGTTTTCCCTATGATATTCAAAATTGTCAAAATAGAGAAAATAAGTAAACACACAGATTTTTTACTTGTTGAATATTAGGAAATATGTATTTAAGAGCTGACTCAAACTTACTTTTATTAGAGCCCTGACCAAATATCACTACTTCAGTTTTATTAGTATTTAACTGCAAACAATTACAATCCAACCAGTCTTTTATGTCTCCTACGCATGCCTTGAGGACATCCAAGCCTTTTGGGGGTAGGAGATAATTTGCCTAGAGACAACCTTCCTTTGTGTGCCAGTTTCTCTAAACCTGATTTCTTTTTGTTTAACTTAGTTGGAAATGAGACATTTGTACCACTCACTCTGAGGCATTAAAATGATACTAAACAATAATCATTCACATTAAACAACATATATATTCTTGTGTGAGTCTTTAGGCGTGAGAGGGAGTGAGACTGTATGGGGGAGGTCATATGTTAATTTCCAGCAAGGTCCTTTGTTTCATAGACCAGTCTATCTCTCCAACCAGTTTCTCCAGCCTTACAGTTTCAATAAATAATTTGCCTGCATATAATTTATTTTGTGTAATTTCATCACGTCTCACCTCAGTGTCTTCAGTTGACAGACTCCTGATTGTCCAGGATCATTTCCTGTGAGATCCAGCTCTATCAGGTGTGAAGGGTTTGATCTCAGAGCTGAAGCCAGAGCTTTAAAACCTTCTTCTGTGATACTGCAGTCTGAAAGTCTAAAGAATGCAAATGTAACATTCAGCTGATTAGTTATTCTAGGAATCCCCTGAACATTGTAAATCCCTGAAGTGGATTGTATTTTACACCTTATTTTCAAATCAAAACTGACAACTGAATATGGGGGGGGTGGGGGGGTGGGGGGGTGGGAGCCCAGATAACTTTTTGGTAGACAACAACTCACCCGAGAATCTCCAGTTTACAGTCAAATTCAAGATTAATCATCGAAAACTATACAGGTGTGATAGTCTTTGATCTGAATATAAAGTGCAAATCCTCAGTAGAGATCACGTTCCAGGGAGGTTGTGGTTTTCTTGGATTTGGAACGACTAATTTGGAACGAGTGATTGATAAACATAATTTAACATTTTTAAAATAATTTAAAGTCAGAATTTTGGGTGAATTGTCTCTAAGTATATTTTATATCAATTTGTATTCTTATTTCTATTTCCTATTTTTATTTTTATTTAATTCCCTTCACTTTTATATAAAGCAATTTGAATTACAATTTTTTAAGAAATATTGTAGGTGCTAACTTGCCTTGCCTATTTTTTCATTAAATTTTTGGTAATCAGAAGGGGAAAATTTGGACTTAATCCTTAACTCGTTTGAAAAGACTGTCTACAAAACACCGCTATTTACAGTTAAGTAATGGTTGTTTAAAGGTAAAGGTTTCAGGTAAATAAAAAAAAATATTTACAATTGTACATTGTAGATACAAGTAAATAAATATAATTTCTGTAGCAATGAATCTTTCATGTATTGTAATACCATTTTAACATTTTGTGTAAAACAGTTAAAGGAAACGCAGTCAGGAAACAATAAGATTGAACGACTTCTCAGTTTCTGTGCTCTCTTTTCCCCAAGGTAAAGATCCTACAGTATATGCTGCTTATAGAAAAATACTATAATTTAAACAGAACATAAATTATTTCAAAACAGGGAAGCAGACCAAAGACTTGAAAATAAAAGCACAAATCAGCCTCTTAACACGCTGGTAAAATCTGTGTCTTAACGGGTTC
>JARPMJ010007561.1:20000-41935 GCA_033366665.1 Phoxinus dragarum | reverse complement strand
GAGAGATTGTTTTTCGTTTCAGAAATGGATGTAAATCAAACCTGAGACAGAGGGGTAACTAAATTTTATTTAAGAAATCTATGACCACTTTGTTCTTCACCTGCTTCCAGAGCTTACCTTCACATTGATGCAGGTTTATGATTACTAATTGTAAGGCCATAACTGATACCGAAAAGTTTGTTTTGTAAAGAAATGTACTGGGGCAACATAATTTGCACTCTCAATATATTTTTATACGTTACAGAGATTGAAAAAAGGCTGTTTATTTATTCAGTAAATTCTGCCTGGAATCTGCCCCTTGAAAGACTTAAAAGTGAATCTAGTGAGCCTGTTTTTTCCTAAATTTAAGAATTGGAGACCAATTTGTCAGTTTGTCACTGTCTAGTGTTTTTTCCCCCTTTTTAAAATGTTTTAGTCCATGCTTCTGTTTCCATATCTGCTCTTATTGTAGTATTGCAATCTGTTGAAACTGCTCTTTTTATATAGGCTGCTGCTAGTCTTGGCCAGGTCTACTATCAGTAAGAGCTCATTCGTCTCAATGGGACTTCTTGGTAAATAAAAATAAACACCAATGTGGAAAGATACAGTACCTTTATCTTCAGTCATCACAATGGCTACAGTAGGCCTAGTGGCTGTTTCTGAGGACTCTTCCATCTGCTGTACACCTAAAGTACATAAAACAAAATACAACAACTTAATTACAAATTCATAATTCAATTTGTCAGCATTTATTCTGTCAGTAGTTAATTACCGTAGTAAATCATTGATTAAAAATAGACAGTCCCATTATTTGCATATAATTTCAATTCAAATTGTAAAATTATCAGAATATCAACCTTATATATGCTGTTTAATGTCACCTGGATAAATACTGTATTTTAAAATTTTTAATTTTCAAACAAGTGAGCTTTTCTCTTTGTGTCAAATGTCAATGGCAGACTTCTCAGAACAATTTATTAACTAAGCTCAAACTTAAAGGGTTAGTTCACCCAAAAAATGAAAATAATGTCATTAATGACTCACCCTCATGTCGTTCTAAGCCCGTAAGACCCTCCGTTCATCTTCGGAACACAGTTTAAGATATTTTAGATTTAGTCCGAGAGCTTTCTGTCCCTCCATTGAAAATGTATATACAGTATACTGTCCATGTCCATAAAGGTAATAAAGACATCATCAAAGTAGTCCATGTGACATCAGTGGGTTAGTTAGAAGTTTTTGAAGCATCGAAATACTTTTTTGGTCCAAAAATAACACAAAATAAGACTTTATTCAGCATTGTATTCTCTCCCCGGGTCTGTTGTGAATCTGCGTTCAGGGACTCCGCAGTGACGCTGCTGACGGAAGACGCTGATGACGTGTTATCTGGTGGCGCCCGAGCTTCGTTTACAGTCTGAGGGAGACGCACGCTATATTCAAGCTATTCTACATTGTTTGCGTGGATATCATTTTTTTAATGGTGCGTAAATGTGCATGTCGCGGATGAGACACTTTTACAGCGTGCGTTTCCCTCAGTCTATAAATGAAGCTCGGGCGCACCAGATAACACGTCATCAGCGTCTTACGCCATCAGCGTAACTGTGAAGGATTAACAACAGACCCGGGAGAGAATACAATGCTGAATAAAGTCTTACTTTTGTGTTTATTTTTGGACCAAAAAGTATTTTCGATGCTTCAAAAACTTCTAACTAACCCACTGATGTCACATGGACTACTTTGATGATGTTTTTATTACCTTTATGGACATGGACAGTATACTGTATATACAGTTTCAATGGACGGACAGAAAGCTCTCGGACTAAATCTAAAATATCTTAAACTGTGTTCCGAAGATGAACGGAGGTCTTACGGGGCTTAGAACGACATGAGGGTGAGTCATTAATGACATTATTTTCATTTTTGGGTGAACTAACCCTTTAAGCAATACCAAAAACTGATTTGTAGCATTTGGTAAAATGTCTAACGAATACAAGAATACCATTTTCACACATGGCCTCTAAAATTTCCTCCACTGCCTTCGTCTGAATGCCATCTGCTGTGTCTGGTGATATGAAAGCATGATTAAACCATCACACAAAGGTGAAAATTTCATCTTTTGATTTCAAATTATTACAGATAATGTATTAACCGTGGTTAAATGTGCTGTGCAATGACCAGTTACATATCTAGTAAACTATGCTTCTTAAGTTTAATGTTATACATTTATTTAAAGATAAAATAAAAACAACTCAGCGTACCTTCTGCATCCATGTGCTCGGACATTCCCTCTGCCATGTCAGTGGGGCTGCATTGTGCTGCAAAAATGTCATCTTTTGATTTAATATTATTACAATAATGTATACAGTGGTTAAAGGAACACGCCGACTTTTTGTGACTTTAGCTTATTCACCGTATCCCCCAGAGTTAGATAAGTTCATACATACCCTTTTTACGGCACCCTTCTCGTGCCGCAACTCTGTCTGAGGCAAAGAGAGCCTAGACCTAGCTTAGGCACAAAGACTGGAGGTAAATGGCTCCAGCTAGCATACTGCTCCCAATAAAAGTGACAAAATAACGCCAACATTTTCCTATTTACATGTTGTGATTTGTATAGTCACAGCGTGTAAAAATCAAGGTCACATGAGACACAGCCATCTTCTAACCGTATACATACTGGGAACTATATTCTCAGATGGCGAAGCACTGCTACTTCTGCGCGAGTGATTTGCTCGCAGCGCCTGAGAAGCCTTGTGGTGAGGGAGCAGAGAGTTCGCTCAGAGTGTTGGGCTAATCACTCCGCCCAAGTAGCAGTGCTTCGCCTTCTGAGAATATAGTTCCCAGTTTGTATACAGTTAGAAGATGGCTGTGCCTCATGTGACCTTGTTATTTGTACAAGGTGTGACTATACAAATCACAACATGTAAATAGGAAAATGTTGGCGTTATTTTGTCACTTATTAGGAGCAGTATGCTAGCTGGAGCCGTTTACCACTAGTCTCTTTGTGCTAAGCTAGGCTAGCGGGGGGTGCGTCAGACAGAGTTACGGCACGCTTCGGAGATGAGAAGGGTATGTATGGACTTATCTAACTCGGGGGATACGTTGAATAAGTCTAAAGTCTCAAAAAGTCGGTGTGTTCCTTTAAATGTGCTGTGCAATGACCAGTTACATATCTAGTAAACTATGCTTCTTAGGTTTAATGTTATACATTTATTTAAAGATTAAAATTAAAAACAACTCAGCGTACCTTCTGCATCCATGTGCTCGGAACATTCCCTCTGCCATGTCAGTGGGGTATGCATTGTGCTGCATCTGATTTATATTTTTAGAAAAAAAGGAAAAGAAAAATGGGTGTAATATGAGCATAACAAATAATTGGCCTTCCTGCATTACTGGGGAAACATAATTAATCACACAACAGTATCAATGAAGGAATGTAATTTGCAGGAATTATATACATAGAATTTAATTAGCATGAAAAAAAGGAAAACCATTGCCAAGGGCCAGTCACTAGTCATGTAGTCACATTCAACAACTAACAGCTATAGTAGCGATATTCTGGAGAGGTGCCTTTTTAGAAATTGTGTTGCATTATAATGACAAAACTAGAAATGGTGTCACATCTCTACAGAATCTATAAATAGAATCAATTTCAATTCAATTTTATTTATATAGCGAAAATTATCTCACAGCACTTTTTAAACAGAGTAGGTCTAGACCATACTCTTTATAATATTATTAACAAAGACCCAACAATTCCCACCATGAACAAGCCTACATGGGCTTGTAGGGTGTTAACTAATGTTAACATGTAACCCTATCAATTAGAGCCTGAATCTGATGATGCAGATGTAAGGTTGGAAATAATCCAAGATTATTTCAAAGGAACACATTAAACCTTTTTAATTCATGGAGTCAGATTAAAACGAGATAATTAGCATATGAGAACATGTGTCTTATTTAACCAAATTACTTTAAAACGCTGGAAAGAATTGAACACGCGTGTCCTTCACCAGCTGATCGGAAACCAGAAGTTGGGCCGAATAGCCGGCTTTTTACACAGATGACCAAGCTGATCGATCAACGTTGCCAGTGCGACTCGACCCGAATGTATCATATTGGTAAATTTGCATTTGTTATCGTAGAAAAGACAAAGACGTAGAAACGATCTGTGCTCTCCGAGATGCTAGAAACAATCCTCTGAAAAATGCGCAGCACCACAGCTAAATATTTGGGTGGTACTGTTCTGGAACAGCCTCCTTGGAAGGCCAAACAAAGTAGTTTGGCTTTTGAACAAAAAACACAGCATCTCCACGACATGGTGGCGCCGGCGAGAAAAAAAGTTATGCCTCCTTTCTTTGCGTATACATTTGAGTTGTGTTATGAAACTCTGGCCCCACACACTGACATAGAGATGTGGTGCATGTTTGACCGAAGTGTTTTAGGAAGGTGTGGCTGAGCCGTAACTTTTACAAAGAATATCTCTTTGGGTTTGAGACTTTGTAACTCTACAGATCTTATAGTTGCACTAACCGCTACATAATACACTTAAAAAATAGGAAAACAAGAAATTGCAGGCAAACCTCAAGGAAAACCATGGCTCAGGGTGGGCACCTGGGCGGCCCATCCGCCTTGACCGGTTGGGGTAAAGGCACCGAGAGAGGTGCAATTGCGCCAGCAGCATTATACAAAGACTTACATGTAGGCCTTTTTTATTCCTAAGTTAACTTATTTTCACCACTTTGCATAGAGCCAAATGGTCTGCCAAATACAAGTGGAGAAAGACAACCACTGTAATGTAGCGGGTAACGGTAATGTCACTTACCTATTTCAAATGTAATCTCCTCTGCAGCTCTGCAAAATTCCTATCAATTGGTTCCTTCCATAAAAGGAAGGCTTTTTCAGGGTAAGGCTGTTGGGCAGTCCAGAAACTTTAATGGTCCAAGCCCTGATTCACTAGGGACTGGTAGGGGAGCCTTCCAGTACCTCCGGCCTCCTCTGAAAGACATGGGCAGCACATACACACGTTACACAATTGTTACACAGTTTGGACAATTGTGACTCTCCCTTCTAGTTGATAGCCAGTGTAAAGGCTGCAAACAGTCATTTTGGTAAGGTGACATAATCTAATGGTTGATGGGCATATTAGATCATTTATTCATTTGATAACAATGCCATGGATTCATGAAGGTATATTAGGTTATCAAGTTAAGCAGTTTCATAACATCGGTTTTAAAAGTATTTGAACTTATGCTTACTATATTTTTTGTTGAAAAGATCTTTCACTTTTCCTACCAGAACACTGACATGTTCTCTGGTACTGGGTGTTGCGGCTGAGGAGCTGGCTACAGATGTAACAACAGACAACAATTAATTTAATAAAACTGTATTATGTATATTTGCACTATTACGGGCCTGAGTTCATTTCTGTGGATTTTCATATAACCAATACCTTTGAAATGCAGTGCAAAGTTGTTCACTGTGTCCGTTGAATCGAGGAAATCAGTGGCTCCTTTGCTGCTCAGTTCAAATACCTCCAATGAGGACTTTTGGCAGTCAAATGATAAAATGGCTGTTTCCACACCCAAATCCTCAAGCTTGGACACCTTTACAATATTTAGATAAAGAAGACAACCACAAAAATAGTAAATAATTGATTATACACAAAATAGACAAAGACCTACTTTGAAAAATCCAACACACACTAAAGAAACCAACTCATAACAGGGCTTGGCAATATATGAAAACAGTATTGTCGTACGTGGCAAATAAGTGGGTAAGGGACCAGCAGGGTTACATTAACTATATATTAGCTGAGTCCAATATGCAACTAATAATTTGACTCATAGCCATTTGTGACTACTAATGCTTTAATTGACCACCTTGATCTTAATAGACCTAGCCCAACCAGTTGGGAATTTAGTTTGAGAGGGTGGTATGAGTCTTTGACCATTTCTTCAATGTGAGAATATTTTATCTTGATAGCCTTGTAAACAAAAATCAGCTGGAATATTTATTTGTAATGAACTCATTTGAAATTATGATACAATCTAGACATAAACAATCCAGTTGTCTAACACAATGTTCTGCCTCACATCACAATTGCTGTTGATCATCCTTCCACAGAATACTTTAAGAATACCACTAATGCTTAGCAAATGAATCCTCTTTCCAAACCTCTAACTTCAGCTTCTTAAGGTGCATTTTAATTCGGGCATCCCTCATCTCAGGGCTTAGGTCCTGTGCCTGCCCATCTGCCCTCAGTGCTGCTGCCTCTTGAATGTATTTTTGCTTTGCATCTTCCCCCAATGTGGCCCACCTGCCCTTAATATCATTCATTGTGCCTGAGGAAAAAATAGATGCACAGAAAACCTTAACACATTAGAGTCAGCATCTCCTTTTTAAAGTAAATTCATACAACGACAATCAGTCCAAAACACTGGTTTACTTGGGTTGTGAAAACTATTTATCTGTAACAACTCTGTAAAAACAAGATAATGTGTAAAGTAGAGGACCTGATGATTCTTTTCAATATACACAGCATTTCTTAAACTGATGAATGCAATTTGCGTGAGTAAAGTACTTGCCAAATACTATAATGAAAATCTGTTTCATGACCTTTCATGACCCTCATGAGCCTGATGTCAACAAGGCCGTCATGTATGAAAACAAACAATTTAGTATAAAATTAAAAGCAGTTGTTAAATTTTGTTTCTCACCTTTGTTTTTGAATATGTACCCTACAAAAAAGATTGTAAGGCGACAGCTCTCTAATGTGAACTTTGGCCTTTGATGGCCGGGGCTCAGACGAAGCATTAGTCCATTTGTGATCTTTTGTAATTACCGATCCAGTTCTGAAAAACAAAAAATAGCGAAAGGGTATTACACCAATTAAACTAAATGTTAACAAACACTTAATTTATACAAGCAGTGCAGCAGTGTTGCAGCACTATGTTGTTTGTTAGTGTGGCACTAAAGTACACCTTACTTCTACAACACTGGTGTCCAAACCAGTAGCCGATGCATGCTCTTGGTATCAATTCTGATCCAACTCGTGTCATCCCATCCTTAAAAAATGATTTCAGGGTTTTCCTTTTGATTCCCCATTAATGGGAGTTTCTTTCTTGTTGAATAACAACAAAGAAAGAAAAAGCTAGTCAGTAATCATTAATCACAGTAATCAGTAATAAAAAAAGACAGTGTTGCAGATCATATCATCGTTCCCAGACACTCTTGCCTAATGCTTCTAGATTAGCACTTGTAAGGCTTACCTCTCTGGGCCATCTTCAACCTAAAACATAAACAGAGAGAAACTTGCACAAGACAGATTTGTGAACAATAAATTCTAAACAGCCCAAAACCACATTTTGGATTGTTCAACAAAGACATAGAGAGCATGGATGTAATAAACAAACTTACCAAAGAAGTCCTAGCAACCCGCTGGAAATGTATGCTGTAAAGGGAGACAAAAAAGTTAGGTAAAGAGATATTAATGTAACACAGGCAGGCAGACAGCTAAACAAACAGACAGGCAGACCTGTGCCTTTGGGTTTTATTTTTCAAGTTCAATTTCGAGGGATATTTGGTGCGATATATAGATAGATAGATAGATAGATAGATAGATAGATAGATAGATAGATAGACAGCTAGCTAGATATAGAGATTGCAAGATAGATAGATAGATAGATACACATCTAGCTTGCTAGATATAGATAGATTAGATAGATAGATAAACAGCTAGCTATATAGATAGATAGATAGATAGATAGATAGATAGATAGATAGATAGATAGATAGATAGATAGATAGATAGATGGATGGATGGATGGATGGATAGACAGCTAGCTAGCTAGCTATATAGATAGATAGATAGATAGATAGATAGATAGATAGATAGATAGATAGAGCTAGCTGTCAGTGAAAATGGGATGCAGTCAGATGAGGGATATTTGGTGTGATAGATAGATAGATAGATAGATAGATAGATAGATAGGTAGATAGATAGATAGATAGATAGATAGATAGATAGATAGATAGATAGATTGCAAGATAGATATAGATACACAGCTAGCTTGCTAGATATAGATAGATTAGATAAATAGATACACAGCTAGATAGATAGATAGATAGATAGATAGATAGGTAGATAGATAGATAGATAGATAGATAGATAGATAGATAGATAGATAGATAGATAGATAGATAGATAGATAGATAGATAGATAGATAGATGGATGGATAGATAGATAGATAGGATGTTAGATCCTAAGCTTCCTCGTGTGGGATCAAATCCAGACAAGCTTTGTTCAAACCCACATAACTTTATTTTACATTCTAGTCAAGATCCCAAGGTATCCAAACAGCAATAAAATACGTCTTGGGTTTGAATAATTCACTTAAGTCAATATGGGTAACGTTAGGCCTATGATATGGCTTCAGTGAAGCGTTATCATGGAGCATTTACAATATGCAATAAGCATGTCATTGTGTAAAAAGTAATTTTTACAGTTTAACTTTGCGTTTAACTAGAAACTAAATCGTCCCATTAGTTTCAAACGTAAAAACATGCTTATTAGCAACGTTAATGCTCACATAAAGCATGCAACGTTAACGTAACGACAGGCTAATAACGTAATACGGCCTTGCTATAACGTTAACGTTTGCAGACACATCGCAATACGGTTATCTCATGTCAACAATCATGTCACGCTATACGATTGTATGTATTGGTTTCCATTATTGGCTAATTAAATGCAGTTTAAATGCTCAGTGTTATCATTTTAATGGTCTTACCTGAAAATATTAAGCTGGAAATATCGCAACGTTGCCGCGTCATCCAGTAGATTTCCCGATTACCGGCGAGCTGGATTCCTCTGGGATTGGATCTGGAGTCGTCTGTATTTGTCAGTGATTAACCATGTGGATGGATGATGACAGCCTTCTGAGCCTACCAGTAGTTTTGTCGGTGATTAACCATGTGGATGGATGATGACAGCCTTCTGAGCCTACCAGTAGTCCTTCTCTTGTATATTTGTGGGTGATTAACCATTCGGATGGATGATAACAGCCTTCTGAGCCTACTAGTAGTCCTTCTCTTGTATATTTGTGGGTGATTAACCATTCGGATGGATGATAACAGCCTTCTGAGCCTACTAGTAGGCGGAGGAGCCCCCTTCTGTCCCATATCTATGGGCTGATAACCGCTGATAACGCCCATTCAATCGAGTGATAACATTCGAAGCGGGTGGCTTGAAATATCTCACTTTGCATGTAATGAGTCTTTATTAGTTTCAGTTGAATTACTGAAAAAAAATGAACGTTTGCACCATATTCTAATATTTCGAGTTTTACCTGTAAATCTTAAATTATAAATTAATTATATCTTATTTTCATTTATTTATTTATTTATTTGTATTATGCACTTACACAATTATTCACTAATGAAAGAAGTATTCACAAATGCTGCATGTATTTGATCAAAAATACAGTAAAAACAGTAATATTATTATAATTTAAAATAGATGTTTTCTATGTGAATATATATATATAATTTATTCCAGTGATCAAAGCTGAATTTCCAGCATCTGAAGACTCCACTTCAGTGTCACATGATCCTTCAGAAATCATTCTAATATGATGATTTGATGATCAAGAAACATGTCTGATTATCATATAATGTCTTATTTTACCCAGTCATTTAAATGATACATGTCTATAGTTATACATTATGCAACAATTCAGTTAAAACTCAACAAAAACTCAAAAATAATACATTAAAATCAGACTGGAAGAGACACTTTCAAAGCTGTAGTGGAAAAAAGATATATAGATACCTGTGGCCACACATCTGTTACTCTGTATCAATGTGCGATGAAGTTTTGTAATCATAAACATTAGCATAACTAAACTAAAACTATCACTTAGCACTTGTTTGCAAAACAGTTTGCAAAATAGGCCATTTCATTTTTATCAGATACAGTCCAGCACTAATTTGCCCTTAACATTTGTTGATGATTAAGGTCATATAGTCAGAATAAATAAGTAAACTTTTGGTCACCTAGCAGTTAAACACATATACAGTATGTATTTCTTACAGAAGAACGTTGTTTTTGGTTGTGTTTCGGCTCTGTTCCTCTGTGCAGATGAATAGTTTGAGGGACAAAATATCAAATAAATATATTTTCTTGGTGAGAACCATTTTTCCAAGAGTTTTGGTGTTTTAAATGATCCATGGTCAAGTTTTCTCATTCATTGTGACAAAACACTTTCAGTGTCATGCTATACTTTACACTGTGTATGGATATGACATGACACACACATAGGCATATTGTGTGTAATCACCAGCAAAATCCATCCCGGTATGCATCCCGACAACTGGAAAAATCATTATTCAAAGTGTATTTGGTAAACACAGGGTTTGGAAGAGGGATTTTGTTGCACTCTCTCAATAAGAACATTTAGTTTTTTAATATAAAGTTAAAACATAGCTTTAAATAACTTCAGAGCTGGCGAAGCTACTTTGAAACTGACGTTTGTAGATTCAAGCTACTCATAATTTAAAGTAGTCAAACTATAGCCAAGCTAATCTTTTGACAATGTAGTTAGAAGTGTAGCTACATGCTAAAAACAAAACATAGCTAACTATACCCAAATTATGAATCTTCTGAATGCCTTTATATGATCTGGCCAAACAAACTAATTAATTAGCATTAACATTAATGTCTAAAATTGTACATGAGATGCTGATCATTAGCTTGCTTGACTGTAAAGCTGTATGCACAATATAATGTGATGCTACTAGTTGAAATTAGCATGCTAATGGAAAGCTACACTATTTTAAAGATGGCTATCAGACTATTGAAAGTTAGTTGTGTTGCTACTTTTAGTTAGTTGCTCCCTACTAGTGACCGGGTCACCATCTGCAGAGACTCAAACGGATGTGTCGAGTTCAGTAAATCACAAGTGCTCACAGCCGCTTGCCAGAAGAGCTTTGCTGAGAGGCTTTGAGAATACTTAGTGTCACAACTCGTTTCAGAATGATACTTCATGTACTCAGCAGTCAATGAGAAAACAGTCAAGGCTCACAAAATAATTTAACCAAAAAAAAAAAAAGAGCTCCACAAATGTCTCCACTCATGCGTCTGTCGACATTTATCAGGGAAAGCACTTGAGAGGGATGCCAATGCTAAGCGCTAATCGCTGGCACCTGCAAACTATTCAGTTTGTTTTGAAATCCCGCTCGCTCGAAAAATGCTGGAAATTAGCGAGCATTTGATCAACCTGTACAATCTGCTTCCAACTCTAAAAATCTCCCCACTTCAGAAGTAAAAACAGAATTTATATCATCTGCGTATTTGTGAAGATCCGCGTTAGCGAGCTAACGTTCCCGCACGCAAGCCTTGTTGACTATGCGTGGCAGCTCGCCTTGTGCTGCAGAAATTATCATTCTGCTTGTCATAATTAATAGTGTTTTAAAGAGCATAATTCCTCTGTTGATTTGAGAGTAACTTAATGAGCTGAGCAGATGTTGAAGTCGTCTCTTCAGGGGGAGATACTGTACCCTCACAGCGCCGGTGAAATAAATTAGCACCCTAAGACTGTTTCTGTAACCGCATCTGCTGTGCTTTTGTGACAGAGACACATCGGCACGGAAATAGGCACAAATATTATGTTAAATATTTCTCCCATATTACAATGCGGCGTTTGTACGTAAAGGTTGCAAAAAAAGGCCTGAGAGTTTATATAATGGATTACGCAAAGTGGAAATAAATGTTTTACGCCTGCCACACCTGCGCCTGTTATTGCGCTGCTGTGCTGCGGGTCTGCAAGCCTGAGCTACACCTCTGTATTCATATATTGATGTGTAGGTCACTCGCGGTTTAGCATTGCTTTGATTGGCACATCACTCAACAGGGAGACAAGTATTCTGATTGGCCAACACTACACAGCCAGGAGCATTTCATTTGATATGTAATTCCTGTTATCCAGAAACTTGATGTTTCTGTAACTTGAAAAAAAAAGAGGATACAATAAACAATTAACATGTTTGTGTTGTAATCTGAGACGGTATTTATTTAAAAAGGGTATTGCATGTTTATTATAACTTGATTATTTACATAAAAACTTTTTGTTAGTATTATGGTATATGATAAGACAAACAGTACAATTGAAGACTTGGGGATACTTATAAACTGACAATTAAAACTAAATTATTAAGAAAACTAGTTTTGCTTGAAACATTATGATTAGAAATATTTACATTAAAATAAATTAACAGATAGCTAGAAAACATAAAAACTCCCATTTTTTATTTAATTTTTTAAATTAAGTTTGAGTAAGTTTGTTGTGTGCTTTTGTCATTTATATTAGTCAATTTTAACTAAAAAATTAATAAATAAACTATTTTGCTTTGATTTATTCCTATGTTGGATTTAGAAATGTAATATTTTAAACATATTTCAATAAGTTGCCAATGCAAAATATTACATTTTATTTAAGTTTGAGTTTTTCATATATTTTAATTTATTTTAGCTTAATTTCAAATCAAGTAAATTATTTTAATAATTTTAGTTAACAATAACAACACTGATATTATGAGATTATGAAAAATAAAACTAACCAAAATTATCTCCATCTTCAATCAAAGTTGTTAGTATTTTATCCAATGTATTTTTATTTTTTAAAGCCCCAGTTATGCTATTTTAAGGGTGCCTAATTTTGTTTTGAAGGTCCCCTACAACATGTTTACATGCATGTCAAAAACACTAAACAAAAACAAAATCACATAATATACATTGTAGCATCATCTATTTACTTGTGATAAACCTCTTCTTTCAGAGAGCCTGCTCTGCTCTGATTGGTCAGATGACCCAGTCTGTTGTGATTGGTCTACTTTGCTCTGAATGTCGGATGATCCAGTCTGTTGTGATTGGTCTTCTGCTTACAGCAGCTCTGGGTCTTCCTCATCATTTGAAACACAGTGATACGAACAGTAACATCAGCGTCACTTTTACTCTATCACTTCTAGCACGGGTCCTCATCCGTTGGAAGCAAAGTGGATTTGCATTCAAAGCACAGAAAGCAGTGTCTTCTCGACATGTTCACAACACGAACCAAACTCTTCCAGGCCTCAGCTACAACTACAGTGTTTGTTTGTGGGCAGCCAATGAAGACCATAGGCTGTCATTATGCAAATTAGTTACAAACCTACGTAGGAAGTAAGGTTCGACTCAATTTCAGACAGTTCAGAATCAGTTATTTCTTTTGAGAGACGATAACTTCACTTATCTGCACTTTGAAACTTGGCAGACCTTTTACATTCACAAACAGCCATATTACACACTACACGAAAGGTAATATCTGAAAAAGCACAATAGGAACACTTTAAGACAAACATGTAATATCCTGCACAGTAGTAATATCCCAGAACGTGTTTGCTTTGAATGCTGCCCACAACACATCTTCAAATAGAGTTGTGCTTCAAACGAGGAAAGACTAAAGCAAGATAATGGAAAAGTGATTTTCAGTCAGTCGACACAGTGGAAGCCTGAATTCCCCCTCAATATTTCAATAGCGATTCACGTTCACACAGTAAAGCACCTTTGTGAGCACATCTGGTCTCAGAACTCCAGCCAAACCTCTCGCTTAGCCTCCAGCCATCCAGTTCACATAAAACATGACCGCTACTCGACACATCGACCGAGCGGATTATCCCGAGCGCAGAGGCGAAGCGCTCAGCATTCCACTTCCACTCGGCTCACGCAAAACCCTTCATTTCAAAAGTGCCTTATCAACACTAACACTTCTACGACACACACACACACAGGAGTCCCCACCCCGCTGTCTCTGGGCAATCCCCAGCAATTACAGACCCGCTTACAGATAAAGCAGATTACGCTTCAGTGTCCATTAGGGTCATCATTAGCTTAATGAAAAGTCAATGGCAGGCAGGAGAGGTGCCACTGAATTCAAAAGGTTTCAGTGCCAGTTACCCTTGTTAGCCCCCTTTTTATACATGTGAATAAGAGGTAACATGACAACCATGGAAATGTCATACATGCTGTGAATTGACTGGTCAAAGAGTATAACAAATTTACAGTAAACACATTTTTTTTTTCACGTTAAAGGCAACAGGTAATGAAATGTTCCTTTATAAGGATTTACTCTATTTAATTCAGGTATTATTGTGCACATTATTCTAAATTAAAATGTCTGTTTTCATGATTTTTCTTTAAAATGTAATAACTTTCGCCATCTCTGAAATAATTGTCTTTTTTTAATAATATAAACAAGGTCATGTGGGTGGGGGAAATGAGATTAAACAATAATATCGCCCTGTAGAAAAGAAAACTCATTTATATTGTTTAATATGTCAACTGTTTTTTTTACACTCCTAAAAATAAAGATTTTTTTATTGACATTCATGTTCCATGAAGATGCTTTACCAGTTTCCCTGATCTTTCCATTGCACAAAAGGTTATTTATAGTGAAAAAAAAAAGTTTGATATCCACTTCTTAAGTTAAGTTAAGGCCACATTTACACAGCAGGTGACTTTATTTGTTGACTATATCTTTTTTTTTTTTTTGGCGACCAGGTGTCGTCTTCTTTTAAAAGTAACCCATATCTGATATCTGCACACACAACACACTTGGCGAAACAACCCAAATACTGACATGGAAAAGTTTAAGTAAATTTATATAGTTTAAATTTTAACAGTATTTATATAGTTTTTACCTCTTGTAACACAGCCACGTCCAAGCGATCTGAGGGCGCGGGCGCTTCCTTCTGTGTGACGTGTGCGCAGACTGATGCATAGATGTATACACTAGATGTCGCATTGGCTAACTATATCAATACTGTTCGTTTTCTCACACAAACCGCTCGTTTCGTGTCTTAGGCCATCAATGTGTAATTACATTTACGAGTCATTAAATCATGTTTAATTTGGACTTCTCTGTGCATGCTCTTTTAGACAGTGACCATAGACCTGCATGATATGACTGTCAGACAACAACGGTTTGACCTAAAAATATCAAAATTGAAAATACTGTGGAAACATCTTGGATGCCCTTGAGGTAAGCTAAAATATATCAAAAACAAAATTTCAAAGTGAACTATCCCTTTAATGTCATGCCTGGTCTGTGTTCGTGTTTTGCTTCAGTTGAACTTTAAGTTAGTTTTACACTGACTACGTTTACATGCAGCCAATAACCCGTTCAAAACCGGAATATTCGCAATAACCCGGTCGCGCACGGCCATGTAAACACCGGAAAAAACCCAGATATGCTCATATCCTGGTTTTTAAAAACCGGGATATTATACCTGGGGTACCCCTTTTGTAACCCGAATATTTGGTCTTTTTAAACGCGTTTCGGCACATCCCCATCAAAATGTGTGTTCTGCGCATGTTCTATTCGCAAGGAATCTTGGTCTTTTGAGTAGAGACGGCGCATAAAAAAACCCCAACCGTGCAGTATAGCGGGAGTAAACAAGTCGAGGTTAACATGGCGAGACGCAGCACAGCACCACACTTTTGGAGCGAGGAGGAGACCAATTTCTTTATTAGTGTGGTGAAAACCAATAATATAATATAATCCAGCTACATTTCCCATCTCTTGCTCAATTTCTCTCCTTCTATTAATAAAGACCATGAGGCACAGTAGTGTCAAGTGCTGCTGGTGGATCAGTACCAGCGCCAAAGCGCAAACAAAGACTATCGCTATCTGCCCCAAACTATTCATTATCCGCCTGCTGCTGTTGTTGTCTTTGGATACAGGAAGAAAAATCGGAAATGACGCATATTACGTCTTGTTGTCCGTACGTCCAGACCCTAACCGTGCGTTGCCGTTTACATCGGGATATTGGCGACTGATTACACATTCCATGTATACAGGAGTAACTCTCTCTGCTCACGCATGTAAACGGGTTATCCCGAATGTTTCAGAAACCCGAATAGTGACCTTAACCCGACCATAACCCGAATTTTAACAGCTTGTAAATGTAGTCACTGTTCTCAGTTCAGTATTCTGTGTTTTCTTTGTTCATGCTCTTCTGTTGCCATGTTTTTTTTATTTGCCCTCATGTGTTTCACCTGTGTCTTGTTAAATACTTTGTTTATTCCCAGTGTTTCTATGGATACGTTTACATGACAATGATATGCTTAAAACGGAGAGGTTTTTCCTTTGAGTTTTCGGCGTACAGACGACACCATTGTTAAAACGATCCCCGTTCACACGGATCTGCGAAAACGACTAAAAACGCTGTATTCTGCTGCCAGACCAGTAGATGGCGATGAAACACTATAGACGGAAATCGTGATACGCATATGCATCTCATCATCATCTTCAGAGATTCACATTTTTGTTGCTTACACGGAGAATGTTTTCAAAAACTTGCACTTTAAAAAAAAACTTTTACAAAAGTTTGCGTTTTCAGGCACCTAAAATGCCGTTGTCGTGTAAACAAACGGCCAAAACGCATAAAAAGTTGTACGTTTTTAGTTGAAAGCAGTGTTGTGTACACAGTTAAGTTATATACCTTAGTTTAATGTTCCCTTATGTATACCCCTCAGTTCCAATTTGTCCACTTTGTCAACGTTAGATGGCTGTCCTGATCATGTTTTGCGTTCCCCGCTCTACATAACATACAGCTGCAAATATAGTTTTACTCTGATATATGTCAAACTGCACAAGTTAACTGAATTGCAAATGCTTGTTTTAAGCTCTAGCAGACAGTATGAACTCTGTCATGTTAGGCTTAAGCATGTAATGGGAACAATCCCAGAGGGACGAGTCTACTCACCGGCTTGGTTGGTGGTGACATTGAGCGAGACATACTGGCGCAAGGGGGCAGTTAGTTCCGACACCCCGTTCACAGCCTCCACCTCAAAGGTGTAGTTGGTGTGAGCCTGGAGATCCACGACCATGACGGAGGTGTTCCTCAGACCCGTCCGCTGGGGGAGGAATCGCACGTGGCTTCCACACGGCTCGTAGTGGCCCGGGTCTGTGCTGATCTTACTGCACAGGATATTGTATCGAACATCTTTCCGTCCGCCCGTCTCTTCCGGGGCGGTCCACTCCAAGACGACGCTGGTCTCGTTCACGTTGGAGATGGCGTTTCGTGGGGCGGAGGGGGGCTCTGCAAAATAATACGGTATCACGACTAAATTACAGACATTATACAAAACATGGTGCACATAACGGAGGTGGCACTTACTTGTGCAGGCCAAGTTGGCCGGGTCCGATTCGGTCCTGTAGTATCCCTGCTCGCATTGACAGGAGGTGGAAGCCTCCACTTTGGTGAAACTTCTGGGAGGACACTTACTGCAGCTTTTGGTCTGAAGAGCTGATCGGTAAAAGCCCGGCTTACAGACTGCGGAGATATCAAGCACAATACAGAGGCGATTACATTACTAATGCGATCGATCGGCGCCTTTGTACCGCTTGTTCAGGGCTGATGAGAAAATTCAGTCATTAAAGTCAAACATTCAACAACTTCATTAAAAAGAGCAGGTGCTTATTTCAATAGAGAGCTGGTGCTTTGAACAAACGGCGCTCGGGAGTTTAATTGAACCGCTACGCGTTGACGTTGGCAGCCATAGTATAAATCTTCAAACATTCCCTCATTGAAACGCCACAATTTTCACAGAAACATCCTCTGAAAGCGTTAAACCACAATTTACAATATCACACTGACAAATGGAATTAGTATATCTGTTGTTTTTTTTGCAACTACTTAAATGCTTCTCGATTCAGGACAGGTGCTTATGCACAGCAGACACCCTGTCAGCGCAAAATGCATTTAGATAATGTATTGCCGTGGAGAGAGAGAGAGAGAGAGATAGATTATCAATGGCCTCGGCAGTCCAAAGTGCACACAAAGACATTAATTAAAGCCTCCCTGGTGTGCATTAAGAGGCAGACAGCAGAGGTGCGCTGTGAATTCAACCCAACTCTGAGCCACAGCGAGAACAAGCCCAGCCGAAACCGGCAGCTAATGTGGAATAATATGATGTATAATATCATTCAGCATCTAACTATTATTAATGGGCCATATTCAGCACCTCTATAGTATGTTATGCTTTTCCCTGAAGTCCCCTTACTGCACCAAAAGCAAGTTGTAGTTTTGCTACTTTGCCTCAAATGTCAATATGAAATCAAAACTGAGCCTATTTACTTTTTTTACTATGCATTCCATCACGATCTAATCCTTTTTAAAAGGATAAAATCATGACTTGTTTTTTTACCTTATTGGATAAGCGGTTTTACATGAAAATGTGCCAGATTACTGAAGTAAACAAGTTGCAAATGAGGTTTAACATCCATTTTAAAACGTCTATATAAATAATCTATTTTATGATCGGCTAAACTCCGCATTCTGGTGTCATTCATCCGGATGGGCAAAGTAAGTCAACACAGTAAATCAAACTTTCAAAAAAAAAAAAGTTTTTTTAATAAATGTGCCCTATAAATATCTGCCAAGCACTATTGCTTTAAGGCCCATTCACACAAAGAACCATTACTATAACTATATACCATTTTACCAGATTTTCGAACAGCTTGCGAAAGCACAAACCCTCTTTTAGCGTTAAAAAACGACTGCCAGGTTTTACTAAAGACACATTTAGCGCTGAAAAGGCATGGACAGGTTTATTTTTACAGCTGACCATATTGCACAAGCATTTGTAGGTGTTTCCCTTTCAGACACAACATTTATAGTCAGAGTATTTAAATGAATCATGCAAGGCGATTTACTAAGTTGTGCGCTCGACAGTTTACTGGTGTTTACACCATTATTCAACACCCCCAAAAGAAGCATGTTTTAAACCAGACTCTAATTGGTAGATTGCGTTTGTCGTTATGGAAATGATCCGGTTGCGTCTGTGTTCTTTCATTTGACAGTCGTCAGTAGATCACAAGCAGAACTTCACACTCCCATCTGCGCTTTTTGGGAATTGAGCGCTCACACTAATTTGCCCAGTTTAGTAAATCTGGCCCATAGTGTCCAAACCAATGAACGATAATTTACTATTTATTATAAGCGAGCGCTGCAGTTTTGTCTCCTGCCGCTTTAAATGCTAAAGCTTGTCAAAGTCAGATGGATTCTGATCAGATATCCAATTCTAATTCTAGCTTTGCAGAGTAACTAGCAAGTATTTTAGATAAAATTAACAAAAATACACCGGTACAGTCAATGTCTCATTGAAAAGGAAGCACGTATTGTAATTTGTACATTGGGATGGTATAATATTCTTAAGCCAAATTGTCCCTATTTATCAATGATCATTTCCTCTTCATCTGTTGCCAAATTGCCTGATCTAAAAGCACGGTAAAACGATCTCATGACTTTTCTCTTCTGCATGACTTGCATATCCATCTTTTTCAGTGCCAACGCAATGGCCTCCAGGCAAGATTTGCTCAACTGTAGCCGCCTGTCTGAGGCTGTAAATAGATCATCTTTGCCCCATTGGCAGCATTTAGACGATACTACCCTCCCATGAGCTAAATGGATTGCTTGTTTTTGGTTAGTATGGTGAAAAATTGTAATCCACAGAAGAGAAATATACATACAGGTTTGGAATAAAATGAGGGTGAGCAAATGGCAGAATTATCCCTTTAAAATCACCATACTTGCCCTACAGTTCTTTCAGAGCTGTGCTAACTATACTCTAAGGGCCCTATTTTAACGATCTAAGCGCATGGTCTAAAGCGCAAGTGCACTAAGGGCGTGTCCGAATAGATTAACGACGGGAAAAATGGTCGGCACACCCGCTGCATGGTCTAAACGGGTCGTCCCCATTCTCTTAATGAGTAATGGGTGTGTTTTGGGCGTAATGTACAATAAAACCAATCAGAGACTCATCTCCCATTCCCTTTAAAAGCCAGTTATTTATGTACACAATATTAATCTTTTAAATTGCAATTAGGGGTGGGCGATATGGCAAAAATATCATATCACAATTTATTTCAGGAAAATCACGATTCACGATTTTATCACGATTCCTTTTCATGTTGGTTTTACTATTTTCCAAGTGACTGAGCATTAGAGCCAAACTAATGTCCCTATTTTAAAAGCAAAGCCTTAGGTAACAAAATATAAAATAAAAAAGAATGGCAGACATTTAGGCCAAAGTGGCGAAGATAAAAAATATTTGTCATTGTCTTTGTTATTAAAAGATAAGAACAAAGATACACATACACAACTTAATATACAAATTAAATAAACAGTGCTTTATTTTTTCAGCTACAGGTGTATTTAACAGCATTGAAGAAAGTAATTAAATGAACAAATATGAAAATAAAACACAACATCGACTTCACTGTATAAATTTTACATTGATTCTTATTAAAGCGACTATTAAAGTTCTCAGTCAAGAGTGAGTGAGATGCTCTTTGTATTTTGTTGTTTTATTAACAGGGATGGTTCTCCCAAAAATTTAAATTCTCTCAAGCCGCTTTAAACCCGAATAAGTCTCCCTCTTCTGTTGAAAATAAAAGTTATTTGGAGGAATGTGGGTAAACAAACAGTTGATGTACCCCAGAGACTTCCATAATAGTTTTTTCCTACTATGGTAGTCAATGGGGACCAGCAACCACCCGGTTAGCCACACTCCTCAAAATATCTTCTTTTGTGTTCAGCACAAGAAATAAATTAATACAGGTTTGGAACAACATTAGAGAGTGAGTAAATAATGACAGACTTTTTATTTTTGGGTAACTGTCCCTTTAAGGACAAGCGGCAGCATGTTTACTATTAGGGCTACTGTCACTTTAAGATCTCCGCGCAACGAGTCTACACGCATTTGACAAGCAGATTTTTTCTTATTTTTTTCTATTGTTCTTTCACTTTAGACATAACCAACTTTTGTGTATTTGACAGTATTAGCACAATAAGACTCGAAAGATAACTTAGTTCAGTAACGGGCGCTGTTAGACAGGCTTTTAGTGCGTGTGCGCGTCGGGTGTTTGCGTTCAGAAAAGCGCCCGTTAGAACAGCGCATCAGCAGCGAATGACATGTTTAACCGGCAAGGCTTTAAAGCACATGCAAATAATTAATTTTTATGAACTACAGTGTCCCGTTCCTCTGCATTTCATGTGGATATACGTCGCGCTGTACAGTATGTTGAGACGGAGGCGCCAGAAATGCAAACTGATAAAATGGACGATCCTACGATATTTCTTCAAAAGCAGATCGTGGAGACATTTTAATCGTCCACGATCAAAAATCGTAATACCGCACACCCCTAATTGCAATGCTTTTATTTTTAATATATGGCATGTTTGTGTGCTGCTGCGTGTCCCTGTGTGTGTAATAAGCTTAGTGTTCGTGAGTGGTGGACCCTGCCTATAGGCGCATATTACTAACGCGCTCTAAATAACAAAAAAAATACTGCGCCGCTGACTTTAGACCAGGTTTCAGTTGGTCAATGGCTCAGTCTATTTCAGTTGCCTCAAAATAGCAACGCGCCAACAATGTGCCTGAAACTATAAACAACGTGGCGCAGGACGTGAAAATGATAAGTGCGTCGGGCTGAAACTAGCAAAAAACATTTGCCTGTTGTCTATTGTGCCGGGCCCTTAATAAAAGACATCTTAGTGACTTTGCAATTACCATTAACCTGTGTCCTGCTGATTTAACCGGTCCTATCCGACCCGCTCCATGCGGGATTCAAACAAGCGTCTCCGGCATGTGAAGCGGGTACACTAAAGACCGCAGTCTCTAGTTGCACCTCTTGAGGCCAAAGGAGTGAGGTTTACTCACACAGCTCGTACTAGCTGGCCTCCGTTACACTCAACCCCCTAAACCTCACTCCCATCCGGGTCACGGCACCAAATGTAACTGGTCCTATTTGGTAGGGACATAGGTGGGCAAATCATCATATTAGAATGATTTCTGAAGGATCATGTGACACTGAAGACTGGAGTAATTACATTCAGCCTGTCGATTCAGCTACTTCATTTA